>PVIH01007764.1:0-57065 GCA_004025045.1 Sigmodon hispidus
TTTCTGAAGGTGAGTGCTCTCGGGAGTAAGCAACTCCTTATTGGCTGTAGGCGAGGATGGTGGCTTGCTTCCGGCGCCTGGGGACCTATGGGCAATGTCTACGTGGCTTACCAGGATTGGAAGCCCAGAGGGTATTTAGCCACGAGCGGACTTCCCCCCGGGGTCGTTCGTCATATGTCTGAGAGTGAGAGTGAGTGAGAGATAATAAGATAATTAAAGGCCCGAATAAACTGCAAAGGGAAGGATCCGGTGTTGCATATTCCTTGCTGGCGAGGTGGCCGCGACACTCTTTCATCCCAATTCAACCCATTTCTATTGATTTGCCCACCACGTGGCTCCCAGCCTGTGACTGGCCGGTACCTCTACATGTCTGTTCCTCTTGGGGGTCGGATGGCGACTGACTTAACTCCACCCTCCTTCTACCTGGCTGCCTCTGATTCTCCACCCACTTCTACCGTGCAGTGCATGGGCCAAACAGTTCTTTAATTACATCATACAGAAAACATTCTACCACAAATTTTATTTTAAGGTTAAATTTTATTTTAATGGCATTTTCAAGCAAAATGAGTTTTTGTTAATTGTCTTTCTCCCTTGTATCCCTGGCCTCCTTGCTCCCCCATACCCTCTCCCCATCCCCACAAACCCCTTTCCCTTCCACAGCACACATGTCCCACTGCCCCACCAGTTCCTCAACTGTCCTTTCTGTCTCATGGTCTTCTTTCTAGTCCTGTGGTCTACACCCACATTCACCCACTTATGTGACTGTAGACAGACATCCTATGGTAGGATCTGCATATGATGGAGACCATGGGAGTCAATCTGTAATTCTTCCTCCAGACAGAGTATCTCCTGATCTCCATGCTCTTCAATGACTGCATCGTTTCTCTTCAGCTTCTCCCTCCTGACCTTGCTCATGTTTTCTTGGCTATTTTCTTGCAATTTCTTGAAGTCTATTTTACAGTGCATTTGTTCTGTAATTTATGCAGCAATTACATATCACGTGATCCACCACTCAGAATTTCTAAGTTTAAAAGTGAAATGAAAGTCTACAGGCCTCTTCCTGCAGTTTCAAACCCTTTAAAAGCCTCACCAGCTTCAACAATTAATCTCACAATTAAATCTTCCCAGCAGGGCTTACGATGTAAATGCACAACAGACCAACACAGACTTGCTGGGCTGATTTTGAAGTGGCAATATAGGAAAGGACCCTACTGCGAAGATGCCTTTTTAGGCCTCCCAGGGCCCGATTCAGCCACTTCAGTCCATCATGCCCCTCCCCTCCCAGCTCCCTCTCTTCTGGCTGCTACCTCTTGTCTGCAGTCTCCCCGATTATGTACCCACTGAACCCCGTCACTCCAAGTTCACCATACTTCGCATTTTACCTGGACTCAGGTTGCAGAGCCCCTCATGGGGCATGAGCTCTGCTCTGGGAGCTGTGGTTGCAGAGTAGTGTGTACAGTGACAGTTAGAGCAGTGACGGGTAGGGAAGAAGGGCAGCAGCGGCCTGAAGGCCAGCTGGAAGGGTGGGGCTAAGGAGCAGCTGGTGGGAGAGCAGGCAAGGCAGTCCTGTCGGGTGTCTCTTGACCAGCTGTTGCAAAGGCTGTGAGAGACCAGAGTCCAGACATCTTCAAATCCCTTATCTCTGATAGTGCTATTTATCCTGTCTGAATTGGGAAAGCAATTGGGAATGCACTTGATATTTTAAGTTGATTCAATACTTCATGTTAAAAACACATAGTTTTGAACTTTAGTGTCTTGTAGCCTTGACCCCCTCTGCCATAGCCTTCTGTAGGGTGGGATAAAGCACTGTATTTTTCAAGTTAAAAAGAAGGGGTGGGGAGGGCTGGAAAGATGGTTCAGTGGTTAAGAGCACTACTGCTCTCCCAGGGGACTGGGGTTCGATTCCCAGCACCCGCATGGCAGCTGACAACTGTCTGTAGTTCCAGTTCCCAGTTCCAGGCAAACACCAAGGCAAATAAGTAAATAAACGTTTAAAAAAAAAGAAGGGGTGGGTTGGAGAGATGTCTCAGCAGTTAAGAACACTTGCTTCTCTTGCAAAGCACCTGGGTTCCCAGCATTCACATGGCGGCTTACAACTGTAAATACAGTTTCAGAGGATCTGGTGCCCTCTTTGGCCTCTACAGGCACTGCATGCATGTGATGCACAGACACATGTAGGCAAAACACCTGCACACATAAAAATAAATAAATCAAAAGAAGGAGGAGGAGGTGGGAGGACTCCTTAAAGATGGTCTGGGGCAAGCATAGAAAATAGGATCCTCTCTCAAGGTGGAGAGGGAGCATGTCCAGATAACCTCACTGGTGAGGAATGATGCTTGCTCACACTCCCACAACAGAAGAGATGCAGGCTAGTCTGTACCTGCTTGGGTGGTCTATAGTTGGTTGTTTTTTACTCTTTGCTCTTTTTGGGGTCTGTCACCCAGCTCTCAAATAAATATACATGGAGACTTAGTATTTATAAATGCCTGGCCATAGCTTGGTTTGTTTCTTGCCAGCTTTTAAAAAATTATACCATTTTTTTTGGGGGGGGGGGCTCTGGGCTTTTATCTTTCTCTACTTCTGTATACCTTTCTTTACTCCTTAGTCTGTGTTGCTGTGTAGCTGGCTGGCCCCTGGTGTCCTTCTTTCATCTCCTTCATCTGTCTCCCCAGATTCCCTCTCTTACTTATTCTCTCTGCCTGCCAGCCCCTCCTATCCTTTTCCTGCCTTGCTGTTGGCCATTGAGCTCTTTATTAGACCAATCAGGTGTTTTAGGTAGGCAAAGTAATACAGCTTCATGGAGTTAAACAAATACAATGTAAAAGAATGCAACACATCTTTGCATCATTAACAAATGTTCCACAGTATAAGCAAATGTAACATGTCTTAAACTTATATTCTATGGGCTGGAGAGATGGCTCAGCAGTTAAGAGCATTGACTGTTCTTCCAGAGGACCTGAGTTCGATTCCTAGCATCCACATAGCAGCTAACAACTGTCTGTAATTCCAAGATCTGACACCTTTACACAGTTATACATGCAGGCAAAACACCAATTCACATAAAATAAAAATATTTTTTTCAAAAAAACAAAAACCCTTATATTCCACAACAGTGCTCTGTGTCCACCTGTTCTCCAAATGAATGTTGCCACATTCTAAACAAGTACTTGATTGTTTATTTGCCTTTTTTTTTTTTTGAGATAATGTCTCTCAGCCTGACTATCTTCAGACTATGTAGACCAGATTGACCTTGCATTCATAACATCCTGTTGCCTCTGCATCCCAAGTGATGAGATTAAAGGCAGGTACCATCCACCTTACCCAGCTCTAAATAGGTATTTGAAATAACAAACAAGTTGTTATCTTTGCTCTGCTGAGCCATTGTTCATGGAGATTACAGTCCACATGTCTCTAGTGAGGGCACTGCAGGGGCATCTGAAGCCTTGTGCTGACAGAGGTGCTGTCACTGTCAAACGGTACACAGAGGCTGTTATGTGGAACCAGAGCCTTCAGCATAGGAGCTGAGAACCATACTCTGAAGTGAGCAACCGATCCCTGTTACAGTGTCCTTATCTAGTCACTGTGAATCACTCACCAATACTCATCAGTTACAGAGATTAATTGACATACATGGAGGAGGTGCCCCTACAACAGCAGCTAAGATGACTAGAGCTGCTGCCTTTGTATGAGGAGCCCATAATTTTTGTCAAGTATTCCTCAACAGTGTGTTGACAGAAGCTCTCACAAGTGATGGGCATCTCAGCCATAAATTTTCTGAAGAGAGAAAACTTAGCTCAAGAAACCCCATTTTTGCATTCTAGTAGCTATTTTATAAAAAGGTAAAATAAAGTTTAGTTTTGCATTCCTGGCAGGGGGCTTGCCCAGTTCTGGGAGAACAGTCATGCCTGACCAGTCCTGGGAAAAGAACATGTCCTAAAAGAATAGACCTAGCAGGAGGCCTCTCCAGTTCTCAGAGAAGAATACTTTCCTACCTGCCCAGCTCTGGGACATTAGTCAAGCCCAGTTCTGGGAGAGGAATAGATTCTTGCTTGCCCAGTGCTGGGAAAACCCAGCCACCCCAGGTAGGGTCCAGGTGGGGTCCATCCAGGTGGGGTGCAAAGATACTCTGGGGCAGAAAGACTCTAAGCATGAGCCTATCAGTAGCACGTCAGCACCCTGTCTCCAAGCAACCAACTTTGTTGTAACTTTTGCATATGAAAGACTCCTTGTAACCAAAGACACCAGCTACTTCTTACTCTGTTGTCACAGAAGCTTGAAGTAATCTCCCTGCCTGGCTTGCATTGCACTGCCAATAAACTTTGCTGTTGCACTCCGGACATCCTTGTCTCCTGTGGTCTCTCTAGGGGTCAAGCTTTGGGCATAACATTTTCACCTTTAAATCAATCCTAAGGGTGTCTGTAATCAAAGGAAGTCCCTTTAGATGACTTATGAGCCTAGTGGTAGCATGAGATGCAGAGATGCTTCCCTCAGGACAAGTGTGTTGTGAGGTGGACAGACAATGCTTTCACAGCAGGGGAGCTATCAGAAGGGCTACACTTAAGGGACAGGCATGAAGTGGCACTGCTTACAGGCCATCCATGGGAGTAGACATGCTGTCTGCTATCGTGGCAGCTCTTGAAAGCCACAGAGCCCTTATGCATATTGATATATCCAGGTAGGTTAAGTACAGAAATAGATTTCCACCTGCTGTCCACAGCAGTGTCCAAGCTAAGATTACCTTGGGACAATCTTCTCTCCGAAGCCTTTGTGTAATGAGGCTCTCCCTCCTCTAGGCCTGAAAGCAGCATGCCCTGGCAACACATTTTCACTAGGAGTGTGCCCCTAGGCCGTGGCTACAGTCAGTCAGAGCCAGTGATTTGCTCAGGAGTAACAAGGAAACCAGATGAAGGGCCCTGTGACCGCAGCCTCTATCCTCACCCCCAGTGTCCTGGGGCTCTGCCTAGACAGCTCTCTGATGTTCATGAACTTGGATATAGATCCCATTAGAACCAAACAGACTTCCTTCTTGGTCCCTGTGGAGTCAATCTTTTTCAGAGACATAGACAAATGTAAATAGTGTTCAGGTAAATCCTCAAGATGGTCCAGTCTAAAGATTCAACAGCCTGGCTTTCAAATTGGTAAGGGACAGGAGAGGCCTGCTTAGGGGACCACATGTTTAGGGCTGAAGCCACTTTCTGGGTGAGGGTTTGTTCCTTTGCTAGTCTTAGTTGTCTCTAAGTAGTGTGTCTAGAAATCTTGGAGGGTGCAAAGGACAATAGAGACATTGTCGGATGCTGTCTCAAGGGTGTGGTGGGCAGACTTCCTTCAGAAATTGTGGGAAGTGTCGAAGGGCATGGGACATGGAGTCTCCTTTGTATGTAGATAAAGGAATTTAGAAACAGTTGCAGAAGGCAGCTGGAGAATATTTTATTGGCAGTGGGGAGAGAGAACATGCACTTAATGGCAGTAGCATGTGCTCCTGGAAAAAAAATGCTAGTGGTTTTCAACCTGTGGGTCACAACCCCTTGGGGGGGTGGTCAAATGACCCTTTCACAGGGGTTGTCTAAGGCCATTGAAAAATAGGCATTTACATTACAATTCACAGCAAAAGCTAAATTACAGTTATGAAGTAGCAACAAGAATAATTTTGTGGTTGGAGACACTGAGACACGAGGAATTGTATTGAAGGGTCGCAGCATGAGGAAGGCTGAGAGGCACTGTGCCAGAAGGGAGGTGGGCAGCAAAGGGGTCTGGATGCAACTGCACCCCATTGGGGTTTGCTTTGGGTGTGCACCTCACTAAGAGGATAGTGATTCTGACATTGTGCCATCTTATTTTCAGGTGTCTCGAGTTTCTGCTCACCTTTGGCACAGGCTAGACTTGTTATACAATATGAACTCCCTTTTGAACACGGGAAGACTCTTGCCTTAAAGGAGGCCAGCTCTCACCATCATGCTCTCTTGTCTGTGTCAAGCTGAAAACAGTGAGCCCAGGTATGGTGGTAAGAGTATTTACAAGACTGGAATTGTTTTTTAAATTTAATGGAACGTGTATTTTTGACACTTTTATACATATATAAGGTGTATTCTGATTATTTCCACCTTCTCTCATCTTCCTCATTGACACCTCTCTCTACCAGTCCTTTCCATGTTTTTTTCATTTTGTTTTGTGATCTGAGTTCATCTGTGTGACCATGGGTTAATAACCATCAAATGAGGCCCAATGGTCACCATCAGTATACAATTATATATGAAGTTTTAATGAGGAATAAATATGTGCTGTGGATCTAGGCATGATGGTGCATGCCTTAATCCAGCACTCAGGAGTCAGAGGCAGGTGGATCTCTGTGAGTTTGAGGCCAGCCTTGTCTACAAAACAAGTTTCTGGACAGTCAGAGCTACATAGTGAGAGCCAGTTTCAAAACAAACAGACAGAAAGAATATATGCTGCTGAATAGACAGAAACACAGTAGAAAAATTTACAGAGGAAGAGGAGAGGAGAGAGAGAGAAAATATGAGTAAGAATTGACACCTCCTGTGAGATAAGGAGTCATTTTATAATAATTAAGTTAATTAGTTGTGCATCTTGGGCATTTGAGGTGAGGTGCTGGGGTTAATAGGAGTAATTATTTATATATGCCATCACCAACCACCAGGTTTGGTCCAGATAGTGAGGATCTGTTAGGTTATTAGACAGTGGGAGAACTTTACTTTTTTTACTTTGCTTTTATTTTTAGTATTTCATCTTATGTGTATGAGTGTTTTGCCTGCTTGTGTTTATGTGTGCCATGTGTGTGCTTGATGCCTGGAGATCAGAAGAGAGCATCACATTCCTGGTCCTGGAGTTGTTAGCATTGAACCAACACATGGGCACCTAAAACTGATGGGCACTTGGTCCTCTGCAAGAGCCATGGGATGTCCCTGAAGAAATGTGGTACATGGCAGTAAGTCAGCCCCAAAGAGAGGGCATTTGGGTCACAGGAACTGAGCTGGGATTGCAGGACTGCCTAAGTCCCTGGATGATTTGCTTTGAGCTCCAGAAGCCATGCATGACATTGCAGGATTTAGTGTTTGCTTCCCTTGGTCTTGGTCTTGCTTGGTTAAGTCAGGGCACCCTGACTCTTCCCTTTGGAAATGGAAATGCCGGGGCTGGAGAGATGGCTCAGCGGTTAAGAGCACCGTCTGCTCTTCCAGAGGACCCGGGTTCAATTCCCAGCACCCACATGGCAGCTAACAACTGTCCAACTGTTGTTCCAGTTCCAGGCACACACCAAGGCAAATAAATAAATAAATAAGTGTTAAAAAAAAAAAAAAGATTGTAGCTTGGAGGGTCCAGGCCTGGAAGTCGTTTGAATGGGAAATGTCTTCCATAGCCTCACATGCTTGAACTCTTTTTTTTCTCTCTTTAGAGGCAGGGACTTGTGTTCCCCAGGCTGGAGTGCAGTAGCTCTTCACGGCTGTGATCCTACTACTGATCACAAAGGACGTTGTTGACAGGCTGTTTCCACCCTGGGCCAGTTTCCCCCTCCTCCCCGCAGGAGGTCACCATATTGAAGCTGCACTTAGTGTGAACACCCAGTCAGCAAAGCACCCTGCAGCTCAGAACTCCCGCACAAGTGATCTTCCTACCTCAGCCTCCCTAGTGTTTGGAATTACATGCTCAGCAAGTGTTTGCGCTCTTACTCCCTAACCCATAGCACTGTTTGGGAGGTGTTCCTCTCCATGATGGGCTAACACAGCTCCTGCCACATCCCATTCCAGCTCCACAGTCTGATGCAATTGGCCAATACATCCTTGCTGGGTTTACTGTCTTTGATAAAACACGAAACAACTCGTTTGACCCCAAGGAATTGGTGAGGCCCAAAGTTGATGACTTTTAAGTTCTGTAATGCTTGTTCCTAAAACAATTGAATTTTATTCTGTTGTAAAGGAAAATATAAAATTGGTAGGAAAATGGATAGAACTGGCAAATATTACATCAAGTGAGGTAAGCCAGGCTCAGGGATGAGGACTACACACTCTCTCTCATGTGCATATTTTAGCTCCTAAAGCATATGTACATGTGTGGGAGCAAGTGTGTGTAGAGGCCAGGAAGCCAGAAAGAAGACCATCAGAG
This sequence comes from Sigmodon hispidus, assembly GCA_004025045.1. Taxonomy (NCBI): domain Eukaryota; kingdom Metazoa; phylum Chordata; class Mammalia; order Rodentia; family Cricetidae; genus Sigmodon; species Sigmodon hispidus. The sequence continues at coordinate 8,116 of PVIH01007764.1, forward strand.
GAGAAAGAGAGACTTTCGGGAGAGGAGACAGAGATCGACAGAACCTGCCTATATAAAGTGGGAGGGGCATAATAGGATGGAGGGAGATAAATGAGTCTGGGAAGAGCCGGATGGGAAGGCCAAGCAGTACTAGGTGTGGAAGAAAATGCATAAGGAAGATTCCTATTTTGCAAGCTAGGTAAAGAATAATTTAAATAAGTATTTCCAAGGCCAGAATGTGGCCTTAGTAGAAACAAGGTAAAACATTTACACCTCAGATACATAGAGGAGCTTAACCCAGACACTAGCCAGCCAGCGGAGGCGAAAGGCCGAAGATGAAGCTCTGTTTAGGTTAAAGGTGTGTGCCTGGGCACCATGACCCCAAGGGTGTGGTAGTAGCACAAACACCTTGGTGCTAACCAACAGCTCCCTGATTGGACCTCAGACCTGCTCAACCAGAGGGATACCATGCCTGGGACTGGAAACTGAGGCAACTACTCAGGGCTAATGAACTCATGAATACTGGAGAAGAACCTGTAACCACTTTACCAAACCACACAGCTCCTAACTACATTCTAAATATTTGTCCTTAAACCCACAGGTAACTAACTGTATTCCTCACCCCCATCAAACAAGCTCCTCTTTGCAACAGATAAAGACCATTACAAAAAACCACACCCAATCAAAATGCAGAGATGTGGAGCCCAATCCCAGTGGATATATCGACAAAACAATTCCTGCACCTAAGGGCCAGGGAGCATTGCAAAAGAGAGGTGAGGAGATTGTGAGTCAGCGGATTACAGAATGTGCTGGGAAATGTGTCTTTAGTCATGTCAGTGAAGGACCCTGGGTTCTAGGGCTTGACCCAGGCATTTAGTTCAGGTATTTGGCAGAGCACCCCCCATGAGAACAAGGAAATAAAAGTCTAAAAGTCTGTCCCAGGAAACAGAGTGACCCAGCCCAGATAGCCATAATCAACTCAGATAGGACATAATGGTCTGGTCAAACCTGAAATTAAAATACCAGAAGTTCCAAGCAGAATAGCGGTGACCAACACCGGTTGTAAAAGCCCCCTAACCAGCTGGTCTTAAGGCAACCCCATGACTACTGTGAGCAACCTTATGACTTTGAAGTATGACCTTTAAAGTGATCATGTGTTGCCCCAGTTGCTATGGTGATTTTATGATCTTAGCCTTTAAAAGAAATATGAGATTGCTCCTCCCTTGCTCCGGAGGCAGGGAGGTAGCTGGTCTGCAGACGAAATAAGCCTCATGCTTTTTACATCAATGGCCTGGAGTCTGGGTTCTTGGGGCCCCTCTTCCTGAGGATAGTACCCTGAGTCTGGGGTCTATCAGTCAGAAGCTACACCCACTAAATGACTGCCTAAACATGAGCTGACCAAGAACAACACTGGACATGCTGATGTGAACATGAGGAAAGGCCAGGAGGCCTCAGCCCTACACAAAGAACTACAGGCAACCGAGAGATGCCTAGAGTGGGAAAAACAGTCTCCACAGGAAGAGGAAGCACAATAACTGATTATCCAGCACCAAATGGTCAGCCCTGAAATCACAGTACACATAACGGTACAAATAGAACAGGTCTGTTTATACACCTAGGAACATATCTATACACATACATATATGTCTGTAGCAATAATTAGGGAAAAATTAATTTGAGAAAGAAAGAAGGAGTATATGGGAGGATTTGCAGGCAGAAAAATGACAGGGAAATTGTTATAATCTCAAAAAATAACATAAAATTAAAAAATTAAGTAAGCCTGGGACTGGCCAGAAGGGTCAACACATGAAGGCATTTGCTGCTGTCCTGACCTTGAGTTTAATTCCCTGGGTCACACATGGTTGTTGTAGAGTATTATTTTAAAGTGTGCTACTTTTGTTTATGCTCTGGAACATTTGTTTAATGATGTAAAGATGTGTTACATTTGTTTGATTAAATAAAATTCACCTGCAGTCAGGAGGCTGAGTCAGCAGCTAGCTGACAGGAAGTGGTGGGGGGAGCCAGGTGGGGCAGGGCTTTGAAGTGGGGGTAGGGAGAAGTGTGGGGGCTTTTCGGGGGAGGTGCAGCTGGGAGAGGAGGTGAGCATCGTTCCACTTCTACCTTTGAGTCTTGAGTTCCACTTAGAGGAACAGAGTCAGTGCCCAAGGAACAGAATCTCTCCAGGTGATGGCCCGCACAGCCCAACCGCTGATAGCTGGGGAGCTGCCGCTGCTGATTGGACCAGCAGAGGCTGAAAGGCAGCAACAGTTTAAAAAGAGGCTGATAGCGCGGGGTGGAAAGAGGACTGATGGATGGATGCAAGTGCATGGGGTTCACCTGGCCATGGGCACGGACCCCGACCTACTCCAATAAACCAACGTAACGAAATAGTAAATAAAAAGGGAAGGAAGGGGGCTGGAGGGATGACTGCGAGGTTAAGAGCACCAGCTGTTCTTCCAGAGGTCCTGAGTTCAATTCCTAGCAACCACATGGTGGCTCACAACCGTCTGTAATGAGATCTGGTGCCCTCTTCTGGCCTCCAGGCACACATGCAGGCAGAACACTGTATATGTAATAAACCTCTCTCTGTCTCTCTCTCTCTTTTTAGGGAAGGACGCCTAGAGTTAGTAAGGAATGTAAGAAGGGAGCTATGTCAGAGAACACCACAGGGCCCACAGAGGATGGAGCGGGGGTGGGGGTGGGGTGGGGTGGGGTGGGGTGGGTGGGTGGGAACAGAGCTGCAGAGCTGAGTTATGGCTGGTGGAGGAAAAGCAGCCGCAAGCCCTCATCCAAGAGAAAGGGATAGTGATGTATGTCAAGGGCACCCTGTTAAGGATGGCATGTGCTGGGTCCTTGGCATGGGAAGAAGCCCTGCCCCTTAGTCTTCCTGTTACATGAGAAGGCATCGGGCCTCTTGTTCATTATGCCTGTGGCACTGAGTGCCCTGTGTGTTAGCAAAGCTTCATTGAGCAGAGCCGGACTGTCAGGCACCACTGGGATGCCGCTGACATACAGCATCAGCAGTGAAATCAACCCATCATTACTGTCATAATGCCGGCCAGGCTCCTGCTCTCAGGTGGCCTGTGGGTTCAGTCAAGGACTTTAGACCACAAGGTGGAGCCCTGCCACTGATAACTGAGGGAACGAACACGCCAGCCTCAGAACAGAAAGCAGCCGACCAGCATCTCCCCTGCTGGCCACCCTCAGGGTGCCGCCCCTCCAGGCTGCAATGGCCTCTCTCCCTCCACCGGCTTGACCTTTCTCGTCTATCGGAAGGCTAGAACGAAGAGGAAGGCAAGCAAGAGAAATTGCTCCACGTCTCTCCTCCTAGCAGCCTTTCTCTCTTGTGACTGCCCTCTCCCTGAACACCCATCCCAAGGTGACGTTCCGTTTTCCAAGTGCTCATGGCCACTCAAGTTTCTTTGGCAGTATGGCCAGCACACAGGGCATTTTTCTTTTCCTTCCTCCCCCTCCGCTTGCTTCTTTCTAGGCTGGCCTTGAATTCCTGGTGTTTCTGCCTCATCCACCATTATTTTCCTTTTATTTTATATTAGTACAGTTTGCCTAGTTAGGGTGAAATAATATCTCATTGTGGTTTTTTTTAAATAAAATTATTTTTAAGAGGTTTACTTTATTTTAAATTGCTTATGTATGTACATGTGTCTGTGGGTATATGCACATGTGTGTGTGTCTGTGGGTATATGTGTTTGTGTCTGTGGGTATATGCACATGTGTGTGTGTATATGTATATGTGTGTGTGTCTATGTGTATGTGCATATGTGTGTGTGCATATGTATATGTGTGTGTGTGTCTGTGGGTGTGTGCACAGAAGATCTGATGCCTACAGAGGTCAGAAATGTCAGATCCCCTGGAGCTAGCATTACAGGTGATAGTGAGCCGCACAGCATGGGTGTTAGGAATCAAACTCTGGGCCACTGTAAGAACTCTTTTTTGGTGAGGGAGTATTTATTTATTTATTTTATACCTTGGTGGCAGTTTCCCCTCCCTCCTCTCCCCCACATTCCCCCACATCTACTCTTCCTCCTCTGTTTCTTTTCAGAAAAGGGCAGCCTCAGTGTCAATCATCCATGGCATAGCAAGTTTCGGGGATACTGGGCATGGCAACCTAGTAGGAAGAAAGGGTCTCCAAAGCAGGCAAAGAGAACAGAGTCAGAGACAGTCTCTGTTCCCACTGTTAGGAGTCTCACAAGAAGACCACGCTGCACAACTGTCACACATACGTAGAGGGCCTGGGTCTGTCCTGTGCAGGCTCCATGGTTGTTGGTTCGGATTCAGTGGGCCCCTATGAGCCAGGTCAGTTGATTCTGTGGGTTTTCTTGGGATGACCTTGGCCCCTGTGGCTCCTATAATCCTCCCTCTCCCTCTTCCACAGGAATCCTCAAGCTCCACCTAATATCTGGCTGTGGGCTTCTGCATCTGCTTCCATCAGTGTCTGGGTGAAGCCTCTCTGATGACCATTGGACTAGGCACCAACCTATGATGATAGCAGAACCTCATTAGGAATCATTTCAATGACTTTTTTTTTTGGTGTTTGGTTCTATCCTAGGTCTGGGTCTGGACATCAGGCAGTGTCAGGTGGGTCCCTCTCACAGTGTGGGTCTCAGGCTGGACCAGTCACTGATCGGCCACTCCCACAATTTCTGTGCCACCTTTACCCCAGCGTATCTTGTAGGCTGGACAGATTGTATGTTGAAGGGTTTGTGGCTTGGCTGGTATCCTAATCCCTCCCTGGAAGTCTTGCCTGGCTACAGTAGATGACTGGTTCTGGCTCCATATCCCCTTGCTAGGAATCTTAACTGGGTCACTCTCATATGTCCCTGGGAGTTTCCATCCCACTAGGCTTCTGATCTTCTCAGAGATGCCCACCCATTCCAGTTCTCTCCCAATACACTCTCTCTCTCTCCACTCGACCCTGGTTCCCCTGTTTCCATGCCCACCCCCATCCAGACCTCTCCTCCATCCATTGTCTATTCTATTTCTCCCCCGCAGTGAGACTCATGTTCCCCCACACACAGTGAGACTCATGTTCCCCCCCACAGTGAGACTCACACTTCCCACCTTGATACTCAGCTTCTGTGGGTCTGTACATTGTAGCATGGTTTTCCTTTATTTTACAGCTACTATTCAGTTATGTACATACCATGTTTGCCTTACTGGGTCTAGGTAACTTCACTCAGGATGATTTTTTTCTAGTTCTATCCATTTGTAATATTTTTTTAATGTACCACATTTTATTTTTTAATTATTTGTTTTTATTTTATGTGCACTGGTGTTTTGCCTGCATATATATTTATGAATGTATATACATTTGCCTGCCATATATATATGGGTGTAGGATTCATTGGAACTGGAGTTACAGATAGTTATAAACTGTCATGTGGATACTGGGAACTGAACCCAGGTCCTCCAGGATAGCAGTAATTTTTTTTAACCACTGAGCCATCTCTTCCAGCCCCTTAGCACATTTTCTTTATCCATTCCTTGATTGAGGGACATCTATATTGTTTCCAGGTTCTGGCTCTTACAAATAAAACTGCTATCAACATAGTTGAGCAAATGTCCTTATGGTATAATTAAGTATCCTTTGGAGAGGTATAGCTGGGTCTGGAGGTAGATAGTGTTGCACCAATTCAGATTCTAAGAAAAGAGTCTCTGAGCTAAATATGGGGGAAGGCTGAACTATCAGAGAGAGGAAGCACCACAGTCAATTCTCACCCAGCTGTCTTGCAACTTTCTTAGCCTCACTCCTGGTCCATTTTGCCTTTGCTGTGTTCCTGCAAGGCCTTATATACCCTTCTCATCAGCTGTATCCCATCCAGGTTAGGATTAAAGGTGTGAACTACTCTATTTTGTAGCTAGCCTTGAACTCACAAAAAGAGAGAAAGTTCTGTCTCTGGGTTATGGGATTAAAGATATAGGTCACCACTCTGCCTTTCCCTGTGCTGGGATTAAAGGTGTGTGCTATTAAATCTCAACTGTTTGTCCTTGTACTCAAGGATCAAGAAATTTCTGAGCTGTCTGCCTAGGATTTGACTGTGTGCTGTCTCTCTAATAATTCAGGTTTTGTTAAATATGTAATATATCACCACAAGATAGACTCCCAGTTTTCTAAGAAATCAGTATATTGATTTCCAAAGTGGCTTTACATGGTTGCACTCCCACCAGCGTGGAGGAGTGTTCCCCTTACTCCACATCTCCTCCAGCATGAGCTGTCACTGTGTTTCTTTTTTTTTTTTTAAACTTTATTTATTTATTTGCCTTGGTGTTTGCCTGGAACTGGAATTACAGACAGTTGTTAGCTGCCATGTGGGTGCTGGGAATCGAACCCGGGTCCTCTGGAAGAGCAGAGGGTGCTCTTAACCACTGAGCCATCTCTCCAGCCCCCCCCCCACACTGTGTTTCTTATACTAGCCCTTCTGACAGGTGGAAGATGGAAGCTCAGAGTTGTTTTGATTTGCATTTCTCAGATGGCTAAGGATGTTAAACATTTTTTAAAAATATTTCTTGGCCATTTGAGAGTCTTGTGTTGAGAATTCTGTTTAGATCTGTAGCCCACTTTTAATTGGATTAGTTGGTTTGCTGATGTGTAGTTTCTTGAGTTCTTTATATATTTTGGAGATCAGTCCACTGTTGAGTATGGGGTGGGTGAATATCTTTCCCATTCTGTAGGCTGTCATTTTGTCTTATTGACAGTGTCCTTGACTTTACAGAAGCTCCCCTGTTTCAGCAGGGCCCATCTTAGTGTCTACACCATTAGTGTTCTGTTCAGGGAGTGGTCTCCTGTGCCAATGTGTTCAAGGCTAGTTCCCATTTTCTCTTCTATCAAGTTCAGTGTATTTTTTTTTGTTGTTGTTGAGGTCTTTCATCTACTTGGACTTGAGTTTTGTGCAAGGTGATAAGTATGGATCTATTTGCAATCTTCTACATGCTGTCATTCAGTTAGACCAGCATCATTTTTTTAAAAAATAATTTCATGATTTTTTTCCTCATTGTATAATTTTAGCTTCTTTGTCAAAAATCAAGTGTGCATAGGTATGTGAGTTTACTTATGGGTCTTTAATTCAATTCCATTGATTCATGTGTCTGTTTTTTAATATTTATTTTTATGTGAATTGGTGTTTTGCCTGCATGTATATCTGTGTAAGGATGTCAGATCTTGGAATTACAGACAGTTGTTAGCTGCCATGTGGATGCTGGGAATTGAACTCAGGTCCTCTACAAGAACAGTCAGTGCTCTTAACCACTGAGCCATCTCTCCAGCCCCCATGTGTCTTTTTATGCCAATGCCATATGGTTTTTATTACTATATCTCTATAGTAAAGCTTGAAAGCAGAGATGGTGATACCTCTAGAACTTCTTTTATTGTATCAGATTGTTTTATCTATCTTGAATTTTTCTTTTTCTATATGTAGTTGGTATTTTTCTTACAAGATCTGCAAAGAAATGTGTTGAGATTTTAATGAGGATTGCATTCAATCTTTAGATTGCTTTTGGTAAGATTGTCATTTTTACTATGTTAATCCTGTCAAGGAACATGGGCGATCTTTCCATTCGCTGATGCTTTCTTCACTTTCTTTCTTCAGAGACTTGAAGTTCTTATCATATAGATCTTTCACTTTCTTGGCTAGAGTTACTCCAAGATATATTATATTATTTGTGTCTATTATAAAGTGTGTTGTTTCCATGATTTCTTTCTCAGCTTGTTTATCATTTGTTTATAGGAGAAATACTGATTTTTTGAGTTAATTTTGTAACCAGCAGCTTAACTGAAGGTATTTATTAGCTGTACAAGTTCTCTGGTATAATTTTTGGGGTCCCTTATATGTACTATCATAACACCTGGGAATAACGATACTCTGTGTCCCCTTGGTCTCCTTCTGTTGTCTTACTGCTCTATCTAAAACTTCAAGTACTATATAGAATCAATATGAAGAGAGTGGACAGCCTTGTTTTACTCCTCATTTTAGTGGAATTGCTTTCAGTTTCTCTCCATTTAATTTGATATTGGCTATTGACTTACTGTACATCACTTTTATTATGTTAGGATATGTCCTGGTATCCCTGATTTCCACAAGACCTTTATCATGAATATGTGTTCGATTTTGCCAAAGGCTTTTTCAGCATCTAATAGATTATCATATTTTTTTCTTTTAGTTTGTTTATATAATCGATGACATTGACAGATTTTTGTATGTTGCACCACTCCTGCATCTCGGGATGAAGCCCATTTGATCATGGTGAATGACCTTTTTTGATTTATTCTTGGATTCGGTTTGTGAATATTTTATTATTTTTGTATCTATTTTCATGAGGGAAATTGGTCTGCAGCTCTTTTTGTTGAGTCTTTGTGTGGTGTGAATATCAAGGTGACTGTGACCCCATAAAAAGAATTTGGCAATGTTCCTTATGTTTCTATTTTGTGGAATAAGTTGATAAGTACTGCTATTAGTTATTTGAAAATCTGGTAGAATTCTGCACTGAAAACCATCTGTCCCTAGGCTTTTTTGCTTGGAAGAGTTTTAATGACTGCTTCTATTTCCTCAGGGGTTATAGGTCTGTTTAACTTGTTTATCTGTAGTGGGATTATGTTATTGCATTGTAAATAATTGTCCCACCTACTGGTTTAATAAAAATGCCGATTGGCTGAATGCAGGCAGGAAATGTAGGTGGAACTACCAGACTGGAAAAACTCTGGGAACAGGAAAAGCAAAGAAGAGATGCTACAGAGATCAGCAGAGATGCCAGGAGACGCAAAGGAAAGAAGTTGAAATGCTGCTGAGAAAAGGTACCGAACATGGCTGAACAAGATAAGAATCATGGGTTAGTTTAAGAGAAAAGTGTTACCCAAGTTATATGCCTAGGCCCTAGGCCAATAAGCATAAAATTAATATAAGCATCTGTGTGTTTCTGTGAGACTGCGGGACTGCAGGTCTGAGGGTCAGAACCTTAGGACTGAGCCTGAAAGTTCTGGCTAGAAACCTTATATAACATTTATCTTATCTTGCTTTAACTTTGGTTAGTGTTATCTACCAAGAAAACTTTATTTATTTTTTTTTTAGATTTTCCAATTTCATGAAGTACAGGTTTTTAAAGTCTGACCTAGTGATTCTTTGGGTTTCCTTGATGTCTGTTGTTATGTCCCCCTTTTGTTTCTGATTTTGTTAATTTAGATACTTTGTCTCTCTCTCCGTTTGGATGAGGGTTTGTCTATCTTGTTGATTTTCTTAAAGAACCAGCTCTTGGTTTATATTTTATTGATTTCAGCCCTCAGTTTGATTATTATCTTACTTGGTTTATGTGGTAGAAATGTCCATTCTAATGTAATACTTTCCCTTTGTATTAAAATTCCTGTAGGAGAAGGCTTAGAGGGTAAAATAACCAGAATACAATTAAAGTCGATCCATATGATCCACATGTGCATCCTGTAATTTTTCTTCTGCCAAAGTCAATTCTGTCTCAGCCTTAGCTGACAATTCTCTTGGACTATTTAAGTCCTTGTTACTATCTAAGATTTTGAAACAATTACCCAGTTCATGATTTTTTTATTCCAATAGTGGTCTATAAATTGGAAATGTTTCCTGGCAATCTTTGGAAATCATTCATCTATCTCTCCTCATTTGTATCTTTTGGAGTCTAATTTTTTGTTGACCTATTTTGTATCCTAAATAATTAATGAAATTTCCTATTTGTGTTTTTTCAGGAGCAACTTGTAATCCTCAAGCAGGATATTATTTTTTTTTATTTCTTCAAACATTCTTTCTAATGTATATATTTGAGTCAGCCAACAAGATATCATCCATGTAGTAGTAAGTGATAGATTAGGGGAATTGCTTGTGTCTCACTTCTAATGGCTGCTTTACAAAATATTGGCACAGAGTAGTGCTATTTAACATTCCCTGTGAGAGTGCCCTCCATTGATATCTCTTTACAGGCCAAGAATTATTATAAATGGGCATTGTAAAGGCATTTTTTTGTCCTGTTCTTGTAGAGGTATAGTAAAGAAACAGTCTTTTAAGACAATAATTATAATAGTCCATTCTTTAGGTAACAGAAAAGACAAAGGAATTCTAAATTGAAGAGACCCAATTGGCTGAATCACCTTGTTTTCCACTCTTAGATCTGCTACTATTCTCCATTTTTCAGATTGACCAAAAATTTAACATTTATTTTATAAATGGTGAGTGCATGCCACAAGTGACTATTGCTTCCTTGAATCTCCTTAAGCCTAACATTTATACCAGAGTCCAATCAGCTTCTGCAGTTTCTATCATTTTGCAATTCCTTTAAGGTTACTGGATATGCTAATGTTGGCTGTTTGAAAGCCTTAGGCTGTTTCTCTATAATCTTATAAGACAATGTTGAGATTGGTTCTTTAAATTCCTGTGTGGGTCTAAATATCTCTGTTCTCTTTTAACAAGCTTTTCTAAGACTTTCATCTTGGCATTCATATTAACTGATTTTTTTAAATGATAAACAGAAATAATACTTATAATAGACATTCAATAATCCCATCTATATTTTTTATCTTCTCCTTTACTGGTTCCAGTCTCAAATCATCTAGAGTAATATCAAAGGAAGACTGATCACCTTCCATCATACTACTATTTCCCATTTTTTAATGTGGGAAAAATTCTCTCTGCCTTAAGCAAATTTTCCTTTTTAAGAAATCCCAGTTTACTCACCAAACTTGTTGTCAATAATGATTCACATGACTGTGAAGTAGAGCAGATACCTAGTGTGATAGCAGCCCAAGGAGGGGGTCCAGGAAAAGAAAAAAATCCACAACCAACCAGGAGAGGGAAGCCACTGTCTGTCTGAAAAATTCACCCAGATGAGGGCTGGAGAGATGACTCAGAGGTTAAGAGCACCAACTGTTCTTCTAGAGGGGTTCTGAATTCAGTTCCCAGCAACCACATGGTGGCTCATGACCATCTATACTGAGATCTGGTGCCTTCTTTTGGCAATCAGGGATATATGCAGACTGAACACTATATACATAATAAATAAATCTTTAACTTACCCAGATGAATATGGAGAAGAAAGACATGGCAGGCTCTGCCTAAGGCTGGAAGCTAACTTCAGACAGAAAACCTACCAGTGGGTAGTGACTTCAGGTAGCGACTCCAGCTATATATAATATAGCTCCTGACGACAAGCAGCTTTTGTGTGTGTGTGTGTGAATTCATGCTCAAAAGTTGTGCACCAAATACTGCACAAACTCTAGTTAGTATATAATGAAATCCAGAACCAGATATTGAGGAAAAGCTGAAATATCAGAGAGATAAAGACACAAACCACATCTACTTCTCATCCAGCAACTCCTCAGGCGTGTCTCCAGGAATCCTCCAACTGCAAGTCCCTCTGTCCTCAGCTGAAAGGGAAGGACAGTCTTTGGAAAAGTAGAAAAACCTTCTTCTTTTGCTCTGCTCATCTACTTTAACGTCCTCTCTTGACATTCCTAAAGCTAGGATTAAAGGTGTGGATCACCACTCCCTGACTTGGCTTGGTTCTGTGGCTAACTCTGTTATCCCAGATTAATTTTATTAAATATATATATGGTCAGTTTTGGAGAAGGATCCACAAGGTGCTGAGAAGAAGGTATATTCTTTTATGTTTGGGTGAAATGTTCTGTAGATATTTGTCAGGTCTATTTGATTATTAAGGTCTGATAGTTTTGCTATTTCTTTGTTTAATTTCTGTTTAAATGATCTGTCCATTGGTGAGAGTGGTGTGTGGAAGTCTCCTATTATTAAAGTGTAGGGTTTGATGTGTGATTTAAGCTTTAGTAATGTTTCTCTTGCAAAAATGGGTGCCTTTGCATTTGGAGGCATGGATGTTCAGAATTGAAACATCATTCTGGTAGATTTTTTTCCTTTAATGAACATGAAATATCCATATCCATCTCTTTTTATTAATTTTGGTTTGAAATTTATTTTGTTAGATATTAGGATAAGTAAACCAGGTTGCTTCTTAGGTCCATTTGATTGGAAAATGTTTTTCCAACTCTAACCCTAACCCTAACCCTGAGGTAATACCTGTCTTTGAAGCTGAGGTGTATTTCTTGAATACAGCAGAAGGATGGATCCTATTTTCACATCAGTTCTTTAGCCTTTGTCTTTTTATTGGTGGAGTCCCTTGATATTGAGAGATATTAATGACCAATAATTATTGATTTCTGTTGTTGTTGTTGGTGGTGTGTGTGTCTGTGTGCATTTCCCTTTTTGGTGTTTTGCTGCTGTGAGACTACCTATTTTCTGTGCTTTTGTGGTGGGTGTAGTTAACCTCCTTGTGTTTGAATTTCCTTCTTGTACCTTCTGTAGGACTGGATTTATAGCTAGATATTGTTTAAATTTGACTTTGTCATGAAATATCTTCTTTCCTCCATCTATGGTGATTGAAAGCTTTTCTGGGTATAGTAGTCTGGGCTGGCATTTATGGTCTCTGAGAGTCTGTAGCAATCTGTCCAGGCCCTTCTGGCTTTCGTAGTCTCCATTGAGAAGTCAGGTGTCATTCTGATAGGTCTGCCTTTATATGTTACTTGGTCTTTTTTTTTTTTTTTTTATACCGTCATTAAGTACCTTTAACTGATGAACCATGTCTCTGCTTTTCATCATCTCCAGACCAAAACCATCACTGTAGTTTTGGTTTGCTTTCCCTAACGACTGATGAAATTGTTCTTATTGGCCTCTTCTACTCAGTACATATCCTACCGCTAGTTTATACATTCAGCCAGTCTGACAATATTTTTTTAATAGACAAAAGGTTTTTTTGAGTTATTTATTTTATTTTATACGTGTGAGTGATTTTTGTGCATGTATATTCATTAGCACTTGTACTGGATGCCTGCAGAAGTCAGAAGAGTCACCAGATCTTTGGAACTGGAGGTACAGGTAATTGTGAGCTGCCATGTGGGTGCTGAAAATGAATCCTGGGTCCTCTGCAAGAGCAACAAGTGCTTTTAACCACTGAGGCATCTTTCCAGTCCCCCCAAAAGTTTTAAGTTTTGATTAAATCCCATGTATTTATTTATTTGTATTGTTCATGGCCTTGACTTTGCTTCTAAAAGTTCACTACTCATTTCAAATCATGAAGACTGCACTCATGTTTCTAGTTTTAGCTCTTATCTAAGGCCAGAAGAGGATTTTGAGGTGATTCCTATATATGATGTGAGCATGTAGCCATCCAGTTATCTAACACCATTTCCTGGCAACACTTTTTCTCCACTGGAGGAAGACATCAAAGGGGGTCTTCACATAAGGAAAGCTCCATGTAGGACATGTCTCAGAGGCTGGCACCTCCTTAGAAGAACTCACACATCCCACAGATGACAAGACACAGAAACAATTCTGGCTGTGAAATTATTTTTTCATGGATTGTGTCAGTCAGACCCAAATGAGCTGATACAGTTACATCACAACAATGGTGTGCCGTGTGTCAGTCAGCAGGGGTGCCACAACCCCAGAGCTGATGTGGGGTTTCCTGTGATTGCACCATCACTCTAGTTTTGCTTCAGTGCTGACCCCAAGAGACAGCTGGAGTAAATGGAACCTACCAATCAGAAGTTAGAAAGAAAGACAAACTAACTGGTCAGTAGATGACAGAATTTGACAGGTTAGGGGTTGAGATTTGACTGTGGTGTTTATCTCTTTGATATTTCAGCCATTCCTCAATATCTGGCTCTGAGTTTCTTTTAATATAACTAGAATTCATGCTACAGACTAGTGCTGTCAAATAAAATTTTCTACGATGTTCAATGATACTTCAAGAAGAGCACAGACAAGGCAATTCATAATCATAATGCCAACACCCCAGCAGATACTGGAAGGATGCTAAATACAGGGGAGAAAAGATACAATCACAAGAGCACAGGGCAGACACATTCCAAGAGGAATAGCAGAACAAAGGAGAGAAAGCAATCCTTTGTGCCCAAACTCATGCTAACAGGAGATAAGGAACAAAGAAGCCAGCCAGAACATTGCCAACAAGTTACAGAAATTAATAAACATCTCTAAAGAGTAACTTCAAAAGTAACTCTTAATCTCTGAGCCATCTCTCTAGCCTGAGTTTAGATACTTCTAAATCTAATAAATGGATAGAAACTGAAAATAAGCTGGTAGGGGCTGGAGAGATGGCTCAGCGGTTAAGAGCCCTGGTTGCTCTTCCCGAGGACCCGGGGTTCAATTCCCTGCACCCACATGGCAGCTCACAACTGTCTGTAGTTCCAGTTCCAGGCAAACACCAAGGCAAATAAATAATAAATAAATAAGTTTTTTTAAAAAAGAATATAAGCTGGTATAGCCATTCTGATGTCTTATAAGTGAGATCTCAAGTCAAAATTAATCAGAAGAGACAAAGGCCACTATTAATAAAGAGAATGATTTATGTGAAAAAGACACATAGAGGCTGGAGAGTGGTTCAGTGGTTAAGAGCACTAGCTGCTTTTGCAGAGGACCTGGGTTTAGTTCCCAGATTCCACATGGTGGTTGAGAACTGTCTGTAACTCCAGTTCCAGGGCATCCAATGCTTTCTTCTGCAGCACTAGGCACATACACGGTGCACAGACATACATGTAGGCAAAATATCCATACATATACAATAAAACAATGATAGTAACAGAAAGAATACATAACTGTGAATGCATTTGCATCAAATGTTTGGTTTCCCAATAAACAATAATGGGCCAAAAGGTCAGACAGGTCTTGACAGTATAGTGGGTGACATCAATAGCCCACTCCCTAGTTAGTCACCTGGGATAAAAATCAATAAAAAACTGTAGTTAAACTATATCCTAGATCAAATGGATTCAATAAGTATGTATAGAATATTCCATACAATGGAAACAGAATACACATCCTTCTCTGCAGCCCACAGGAAGCTTCTCTAGGATAAACTACATCCTAAGCCACAAATCAATCCTCACTGAACAACAAGAGCTTAGACAATCTCTTTTTTTTTTTTAAACTTTATTTATTTATTTTATTTATTTGCCTTGGTGTTTGCCTGGAACTGGAACTACAGACAGTTGTTAGCTGCCATGTGGGTGCTGGGAATCGAACCCGGGTCCTCTGGAAGAGCAGACGGTGCTCTTAACCGCTGAGCCATCTCTCCAGCCCCGACAATCTCTTTTATCACTATTTCTGCACACAATAAACCATTCAAAGTGGACCAAAGATTTTTTTAAGATCTGGAACTTTAAAATGACTACAGGAAAACATAGATTAAAAATACTTCAAGGTGCAGGCACGGGTGAGGATTTTCTAAAAGGGACTCTGAAAGCGCAGGAAATGGGACCATATTAAAATGTAAAGTTTTGTACAGCAGACTACAATCTCCAGAGCTTGAAGGGAGCTTCAGAACAGGAGGAAACCTTTACAACTACACATCACAGAGGGATTTTAATCTAGACTATATAAAGAGATAAAAAGTTAATCAAGAAAACCCCATCTACTCAATCAATAAATGGACTGCAAATGGTCAATAAATATTTGAAGTGTTCAACATTCTTAACCATCTATGGAATAAAAATTTAAAAGTGTTTTTTAGTTTTAGTTTTTAAGTGTTTTTTAAAAAACACTTTGGGATTCTATCTTAAACCAACTAGAATGGCTATCATTATGAAAACAAATGATCCCAAGGGCTGGAGGGATGGCTCAGTTCCCAGCATCCACATAGCAGCTAACAATTGTCTGTAGTTCCAGTTTCAGGCAATCACCAAGACAAATAAATTTTAAAAAGTATTTTTTTATTATTTTATGTGCATTGGTGTTTTGCCTGCATGTCTGTGAGAGTGCCAGATCTTGAAGTTAAAGACAGTTATTAGCTGCCATGTGGGTGCTGGGAATTGAACCTGGGTCCTCTAGATGAGCAGTCAGTGCTCTTAACCACTGAGCCATGTTAATAAAATAAAAGAAAATTAAAAAAGATAGATAAATGAAAGAAAGAAAAGAAAAAGAAAAGAGTTGCCATCTTGTTATGTTAAATCTTTTAGACACTTACTGTTTCTAATTGGACTCTTCATTTTAAAATATCATTTGTGTTTGTGTATTTTGCTTGCATCTACATCTGTGTGTGCCACATGCCTGTCTGACCCCCTTGGAGAAGAAAAAGATGTGTCAGATCCCCTGGAAGTTAACAAAACAGTTGTGAGCCACCATGTGGTTGCTGTGAATCAAATCCAGGTCCTCTGCAAAAATAGCCTATGCTTTTCATGTCATTTGTTTTGGGAATTTCTGGAATAAGCACCTCAACACCAATGAGAACGGGAAGAGAGACAACACCAGGTATCTCGGTTAGGGTTCCATTGCTGTGAAGAGGCCACGACCACGGTAACTATTATAAAGAAAACATTTAATTGAGGTAGCAGCTTACAGTTCAGAGGTTCAAGATTATACTCTTGGCAGGACATGGCAGTGTGCAGGCAGACATAGTGCTGGCTACATTTTGATCAGAAAGAAACAAGAAGTAGTCTGTAACACTGGGAGTTGCTTGAGCATAAAAGCCCACCCCCACAGGGACACATTTCCTTCAGCTAGGCCACATCTTCTAATAGTACCACTCCCTATGTGCTTTTGGGTGTCATTTACATTCAAACTGCTGCAGAGCTCATGTCTGACTCTGCCTGGATGGCCAGGATCCGGAAGCTGGGTGGCTCAGAGGCCTAGGGTAGAAACAACCACAGCTGACAGACATAGAAAAGGTCAATGAAATGATTCCTGATGATGTTTTACTGTACTCATGGGATCATTTGTTTTCTTTCTTTCTTTTTTAAATTTTTCTTTTTTAAGTGTTTAAAAAGTTTATTTTATATACTGCCACAGTTTCCTCTCCCTCTTTTTTTTTCTGTTCCCTCTTCTACCCCCATCTGTGATTCCCAAAGTCATCAGCAAATACCATTAAACCTCAGCAGGTTTTTGTTGAAATTGACAAATTAATCCTCAAATCCATCAGAAATCCCATGCTTTCCTTCACCATTACTCCCAGCAACAATTTTTTTAAAATGTTTTTAGTTAAGCAAAAAAATAGTCACAGATGCTAGGGCTGTGACTATCTCCAGAACTAGCAGAGTACACTCACTATATTATCACTTCTCAAAGTTATCTCACTAACTCATAATTTTTTTCCGAGTTCCAGAAAACAAAATTCATGGCCCTGACTCAGATCTCCGACTCTACAAGCAAAATGAGCTGAAGAATCCAGCAGACATCTCTGTCCCTGTGTCAGCAGGAAATAGCCATGCAGAGATCACGACAACCATGTCCACTATGTCCATCCCCCCCATAAACCTGGTTTTCTTTTTTAATAATAAACAAAACGGTGAGATGTCAGGATTCCTGACACTCCATGTAGTTGAGCTAACTCAGCTCAGGTGGGATGCACCTTGTACGGAGGCAAGCCCCTGGGTATGGCTGCATAAACCTTGTGGCACTGCATATAGAAGCACCTCTCTGGAAGCACAACAATACATGACCATACAGAGGCACACCCTAAACGTGACTATGTAAACCCATACACACCCCTTCTCTTAAAAGAGACCATGCACACGTTTGGGGTCTCTCTCTCTGTTTCCTGACCTTCTGTCCTGCTTCTCTGCTTCTTCACCTGCCTGGGAACTCTCTTAAATAAACTCTCGTGTGGCCTTGGTAGTGTGTATCTCTTTTCATGCGAGAAACTAACAGTATCTCTCCTGTGATATATTTTAAAAGCCAACTTTTGCCTGTGGAGTCTACCTGAGGTCTCTTCTCCAGGTCTAAGTTTTAGCTCTGAGGTCAGGGTGAAAAACAGATCATGCACTCAGGGATCTAGTATACAGTGAAAGTGCATTTAAATACCTGATGAGTTTTATCTGCATAAGTTGTGCCTGTTTTCAAACTCTCCTTTATTCTATAGCCTAATTTTGTTTATCTGAGAAAATTTGCAAACTTTTATTATTTTATTTATGGCAGCTGCTTTTTGTAGAGGGAGAATTGGATTCATGTGGCCAGAAACAGAACAGAAAGCCAGAAGAGAAGGTTCAATGTTGAGATATGAAAAGCAATAGGAAAACTCTTAAGAACAGAGAGCTGGAAGAGATTTAGAGCTGATGAAAAAAAGAGAAAAGATAGGAGAAACTCTTTCTATCTGCCCATCGCTTGCAAAAGTGAGCCCTCGTAAAATATCGGGGTTGGTGAGCCGTTATTTACCGTTATTTTGAGTAATCTAGGGGGTAATTAGGCCATTTTTTGGTGTAAAAAACAGATAAACTTGGTGGTATCTAGATAAGGCAAAAGGCTAAACGGTTTTAATGTCTCCACCACTTACCCTAAGGGTGAAGATGGGGCTTCGGGCTGGCATATTTCCCATTGTCGAAACCTAAGGGAGATGCCGAGTTCAGTTGCCTAGTTATCACCTGGCTGACTGATTCTACAGGGAAGTGGGTCTATGCTATAATAGTCCGTCAACCATTAGCGTAGTCTGCTTGGACAATGACCCAAAGTACACAGATCCCTGAGTTCTCGTCAGACTAAAGAAAGAGCGCCAGGAAATTACACCCGCTCACAACGGGATAATGAGACAGAGCTCGTCAGCTCTCAAAACCATGTGTCCGTGACCTGTCCGTGGCACCGCCGGCACAAAAACGCGCACAGAAGACACTAATGTAAGTCCCTACAGGGGCAAGTCCATGGACGGAATGCAGTAATGGGAAAAGGCCAGAAGTGCGTGTTTGTCTGGTGGGGGGCACTTACCTATTAAATTCGCTGGTGTTCGAATATCGCAGTGGCTGGGCAGGTAGAAGGTGGCCTTGCAGTGAACTTCAGATCAGGTTTTCCTAGCTTTTGTGCTCAAGAGAGAACCTATCCGAGTCACATGGCACCAATGTTGGTTTTGCACGTGAGAAGAGATGAACACTACCAAGGCCACACAAGGGTTTATTTAAGAGAATTCCCAGGCAGGTACAGAAGCAGAGAAGCAGGACAGAAGGAGATAAGGAGAGAGAGATCGAAAGGTGCGAGTCTCTTAAGAGAAAGTGTATACGGGTTTACGTGTATGGGTTTACGTAGTCACGTTTAGGGCATGCCTCCTTATGCATCATTCGTCTAGGGAGGTGCTTCTGTATGCAGTGCCGGTTTATGCACTAGGGGCTTGCCTCCATACAAGGTGCATTCCACCTGAACCGAGCTGGCTCAACTACGTAGAGTGCCAGGAATCTTTACAGCGTGGGAGTGGAGTGTGTGGCTTGGGCTGGTGGCGGCCGGAGTGCTAGCCCTGACTATGGACAGAAGACAGCAGAGGGAGCTGAAAGGACCGACTAGGGCCAGCCCAGCTGTGCTCACGCCTCACCCTCTTCTCCCATTGCTTGGTCTGGTTCCCATGTCCCTAACTGGAAAAGGTTAACGCGGGCACAGAAACACATACAGCCATAAAGACAGCAAAAGATAAAACCTACAACCACAGGACACAGATCCGTGGTGTTTTCTAAATTAAAGATTTTGACCCATTGTTTTAAAATTATTTTCAAAAACAAGAAATAATACAACAAACAGTCCATAAAATGTAAAACCTACAGACAAAACTTCTATTTGGTGTCTACCTCCTATTTCCAGAACTGGTTCTTTCAATCCCAAGCAAGGACCTTCCAGCATCCTAAGGGTTCCTCTGGCTCAGGAAGTAGCATTGTGTTCAGCCTTCCCATGAGTCCCACAGATGTGCTGCAGACAGAAAGATGCTTATCTCTCCACACCTTCAGAGGCTTTTGATGCCTCTTTTTCAGTCTGGCTGATGAGAGCCTGTAGGTGGCCTTCTTCAAAAGCCCATCATGGGTCTTGGCTCCCAGTACACCACATCCAGCAGAGGCTTATTTTAACATATAAGCCTAGCAATTGTCATCTTTTGGGGCAGAGTAAGCAAGCTTGATTACAAAAGCAGAAATAGTGGCTAATCTTATGACCTTGCAAGAACAACAAAATTTTCAAGACCAATCAATTTTGAGAATAGTCTTCAATGTCTTGGAAAAAAGAGAAGTAGGCCTATATAAACTATGGGTTTATATGTTTAAGGCATTTTTGTTTCATCTACATATCTATCTACCTATCTATATCTTAAGCGTAGTAATTAAACCTTAAATATATGTTAACTATCACAACTCATGAAAATTGGAAACCTGGCGCTCGTTGTACAACTTGCAGGCAGCCCAACAGACTGAGGAGTGTTCTCTCTATTGGTCTGGGCCTCTTCCAGGCAGCTCTGTGCGTTTCTCAGCAGTCCTTATTGCTTGTACATTTTGGAGATGGAGGAGCCAAGTGAATCTGGTTAGTTTCAGAAACTTCCTGAAGTTTCTAAGTTGTTTCCTGTCAATTCTGAAAATTGCAAAAGATCAGTTCCATAACTTTTGAGCCAAATTCTAAGTAAGCTTTAGATATTAGCCAGGATGATGAACTCTGGCTGGGTCCATACCTGAGCTCCCAGGAATGGCAATTTTGCTGAGTCTTACAAGGCCACCATATTTCCAACCAGGTACAATCAAGGGAAAACATATATTCTGACATATTTCCTATCTGCGTACCTCCCACTTACATCCGTCCAATCAGGGCAAGAGCTCATCCTGACATATTTCCTGCCCACGATCCTGTTACACATGATCAAGCAGCTCTGGTGCAGATGGGACAAACAGAAACTTATTCCTAATTGTTTTAACTACAAACTGCACCCTTAACCTACTGGTCTGGGCCTCCTCCACGTATATTCTTCTTGGTTTTGTGTCCGTTAGCTTGCAGGGTGTATTGTTCCTGTCTAAAGGAGCCTCCATTTAAAACATCCTGTGACTTAATGTCAGGGGATGGAATATATCAACTCACAGGTATTATTATACAATGATAAAAACCATATAAAGATATCTGCAAACTAGGCAGTGGGTTGAATGGGCTCCTGGTAGCCTAGAGGTTCTGTAGACCTTGAAGTCTGTCACTGTACCAATAGCTTTGTTTTGGTTTAAAGGAAGGTTGTCTAAAGCTTGGGAGAGGGATAGAATATATCAACTCCATCAAGCTGTCATACCTGACTGTCTTTGAGTCTAGTTGCTGGATTAGGACATGGCTGAGGGGACAGAGGTGGAGATAAGTCTTCAGGGTTAAGACAACACATCAGTCAACAGTGTGTGACCCCTTTCCAAACCCAAATGTTCTAGGGCCAGAGCCATCTCCTGTAGGTCCTAGGAGGCTCCCAGCGTGTGTGAGGAGAGGAGTAACAGCAACAGGTCATAGACATGGTTACAGCCATGATGGACAAGGCTGTTCAAAGTGCTTGTGTCCACAGAGGCCTTCCTCAGGGGATGTTGGTCAATGAGGTATCAGGAAAAATAGACTCCAGCCTCCATCTAGGTGATTAGGAGGGATACAGTCTGTTCTATATACGAGGGAGAGAAGGGACCCGGGCTTATTTAAGATATGGGTGTCCACTATCATACGAGACTTGCAGACAAGGTGACTAGCTCAGTGCTAAGTAGTCTTAATGAAAGGGCTCCGTTTCACTTCTGCTGTGTGAAGTCAGAAGGAAAAGGCAACCTCTGCGAGCCAGGAAACAAGCAGGCAGAACTGCCTGGCACACTTGCACTTTGCAGCTTTGGAATGTGTAAAATATAAATTTGTTGTCATTAGACACCCAATGGATGGCATCTTGTTACTGTGGCCCACCAGAGTGAGGTACTTCTGTGTTCATTTCCTAAGACTGCAGGGGATAAGGTCCTGCATGCTGAGTGGCTTAAACCACAGAACCTGATTTTCTCCTGCCTCTGGGGGCTGGAAGTCCAAAGGCAGGTAGTCAGCAGGTTCTTTCTAAGAACTCTTCAGGGGGGATGTGACACAAGAAGCCTTGGAATAGAGACAGAAACCTTCTCTTGATGTACCTCAAGCATCTGTTCAAATTTTCCATTTTCATAAGGTCCTGATTTACTGGCTCAGGGTTCCATCCCTGGTTTCATTTAAGCTTAATTACCTTCTAACAGCTCCTGGACATATAGCCCCTATACGGCATGGCTTCAGTGGGTAAATGAGGTACAGTTCACTCTGTAGCAGGCACATGTGTAGTGAGCAGAGAGCGGGGAGGGTAGGAAGATAGGTCCCCTGATATTATTATTATTTTCTTTTTAAAGCTGCTTTGCTCTAGGTCAGAAAGACACAGTGTAAGGTCCTGGATTCATTCTGGGGGCAGGGCCCAGGTCTGTGAGTGAACTTCCGCAGCAGCCAATAGATTCAAAGGTTAAATTCACGCCAGAAAACTCCAATGGCTGCTGCACCTTACCCTTTTGCCCAATCCTGGAACATCAAGGTGTGTCGCATCTTGATTATGTAGGTTTTTCTTTAAAAATCCCCGCCCGTTGGGACAATGCTCTCTTACCCCCTTCTGCTGTGCAGAGCTAGGTGATTGACCCGGGTTTTCATTCTCTGTAGGTAGCAATAAAATCCCCACTCATAACAACATATCCAGCCTCCCTGGTGGAAATCTTACATGCAGGCCTAACAACAGGTTGAAGGCTCTTCAGAGTTTAGATAGGGTCAGAGCACCCCACTCCTTCTGAGACTCCCCCCCCCCCAGCTTGCTGCTGTGTGAAGAGGTGCTTTTACTGAGGATGCATCCTCAGGTCCCAGTTCACCAGTCATTTAAATGTGAACAAGAAATCTGTTTCCTCAAGGCTCACCCTCTGGGGAGTTGAGGTCATTCTCCCTCAGGGAGAGGAGGCCGCTAGTCAGCTCCTGGGTTCTGGTCCACAAGTTTCTAGCAGGTGCTTCCTCCCAGGAGCTTCAACAGGACAAAGGCAGAGCCCCAAAGGCTGCCATCAGACTGTTATGGTAAGTGATGCTGCAGAGCCCAGAAAGCCTGCCAGGGTGGTGAGCAGGAACCAGGGTGCAGTGGCCCTCTTCTCAAAGCAGGGAGGACCCAGCTGGTGAGGGCCCCAGGAGCAGTGGCTGTGGAAAGCAGACTGCTACAGGTCACAAGCCATGGCCTGGACTTCTGTCCTGCTCATGCTGCTGGCCCACCTCACAGGTAATAGAACTCTTGGGGCCCAGAGCCTCCTTGTCCCTCCTCTTGCCTTGCTCTGCCCCAGCGATGGACATGCTTCTGTCTTCTCAGGTTGCGGCCCTCAGCCCACGCTGCATCAGCCACCATCTGCCTCTTCCTCACTCGGAACCACCATCCGCCTCACCTGCGCCCTGAGCAGCAACTATAACATCGACATTTACAGCATTTACTGGTACCAGCAGAGGCCAGGGCACCCTCCCAGGTTCCTGCTGAGATATTTCTCATGCTCAGACAAGCACCAGGATCCCAAGACACCGCCTCGATTCTCCGGATCCAAAGACGTGGCCAGGAACCTGGGGTATCTGAGCATTTCTGAACTGCAGCCTCAGGATGAGGCTGTGTATTACTGTGCCATGGGGCCCCGGAGCCAGGAGAGAAACTGGATGGAGCGGGAGAGAGGAGGAGAAAAGTAGTTTACAGACCCTGGATCCGGCTATGGAGACGTTCAGACCCTGAACTGGAGGTGCAGTTTGCTTTGCTGAGCGAGGCCGGTACAGGGAGGAGGTGGAGCACGGGGCTTCGCAGAGCCAAGGAGATGGACTCACTCTGCTTTTCTTTGTCTAGCAGTGCTGCTGAGACTCCTACTGGAGGCTTGGTTATAAAATTAAAACTGTTTTTCTGAGTTTGGCTTGGCTGGTCTGTGATCTCAGAACCAATGAAAGAACGGGCCATTCCCCGGATCCGTGGGGCTACAAAAGTCACTTAAAGATTTAAAGGAGCTGGCTGGGAGGGCAGGAGTGGTCCTCATCACCAATGGCTGACCTTGCCCTGGAGAAGTGGCACAGCTTCTGCCTGGGTTTCAGCAATCTCCCCTTGGTGCGTCATCAGGGGCGTTCTCAGCTTTTCTTGGCCCGTGGCCTTGGGTTCTGAGTCATGCCCTGTGAGAGACCTTGAGGTGCATGGTCCACTGAGGGCACACTGAGCTTGTTGGCTTCAGGGGATGGAACAGTTCATGGTCCTGGACACAGCTTGGTGTCTGGAACTCCAGGGAGGTGGTCCAGAATGTGCCCTAAGAATGAGAGTCTGTATGTAAGGCATCTGTACTGGATGGACATGCTTTGCCTCAGGGAGGTGCCAGGCAAACTGAGTCCTTCCTGGCTTCAGATGTGATTGAGAATGCCGCTTTTTACCACTGCTAAATAATTCCGAGGATCCCCTCCTGTGGACACACGTAAGAGTCATCCTTGCCTCCTGTGGCCCATGACTCTTTGATCTGTAAAACAGTGGTCTCAGCTTATGTCGTGCTTGTTGTGATCCATTCACAAGGCCCCCAAAAAGATCCCCAGAGACTCAAACTCTCCAAAATGCAAAAACAAGGTTTATTGAAAAGTTATGAATCACAAGACAAGGATCTCCCAGCACACAGGTGTAACAGTGGCCAGAAGAGGTGCCACCCCTTTGGGAGCTGGGTTTTTAAGGGCAAAAACCACAAGGTTATACATCAATTGGGGTCATTTAGTATAGATACAATTGTCTTTTGGGGAATTTTTAGACTTCCTGTTATCTTAGCTGGCTGTTTGCCAAGCCCTTTCTTTGAGGTTTTTTTTATATTATTATTATTATGAATAAAGTCACATTTTCTATCCGTGTATATCCTTATTCAAGGTCCCTTCCCCTTCCCACCCCCTCCAGTCACTCTCTCTTCTCCACATCTCCCTATCTCCTCCCCAGCATGGGCAGGAGGTCCCAAGGTCCCAATATTGCTCAGTTCAGCATCCGCTCCTGGCAGATTCAGTTTTCTCACCCCAACATCAAGACTGAGTCAGGTGTTCCTCTAAAGGGAGTGGGATCCAAGTTGTCACTCCCAGGTGTTTCAGATCCAAAGCTATTCAGTGGTTGTGGTTTACAGCTTGGACATGTTTTGCTTTTTGCTTTTTTTGTTTAGAGTCCACTAATGAGCAAGCCCTTTCTTTGACTACCTCCTGGGTTGGGTCTTTCCAGGCTGTCTCACATCCTGAGACATTCCATGGATAATTAACTGTTATCAGTCCCTAAGCTACCTCTCCTGTTTGATTCTTGTCCCTGTGCAGACCTCAGGCTTGTCCCTAATCAAAACTGGAGGTGCTCCTCTGATCGTTCAGTGCTCTGGCATCCTCTGGCTCCCATGTCCTCAGACCACCTAGTTCTTTGCCTGTGGCCTTTGCCCCGTGGAAACCATTATGGGTGTTGGCATCTGAAGCCATGCCCTCTGAGCTGTGACGTCACGCCCCATTTAGAGCAAGGTTCCCATGTGCATCCCTCTCTCTCCTTCCTCTTCTTGGGAGTTCCCCAATTTCCCTCTCCTTTTATTTATTTTCCTTTTCTCTTTCTTCTTGCCTTCTCTGCTGCTATAACCTATTATAACCTCTCTGTTAATCATAACTATATTCATCTGACAATAAAGCTCTTTTCTACATAGAGACAGTGTTAAGAGTTTTCTGCTATCTGCTTCTGCCTTCTGCAGTGGTCTCACAAACATCCATAGAAACCTGCTGCCAGATAACTGGGATACAAACCACACCAAAATATGCACAAAATCCTAGCAATGAGAACACCATTTTTAAGGACAGTTCGTGGTCTTTGTCTTATTTTTTAAAGATTGTTTTTATTTATTATGTATACAACATTCTGCCTCCATTATGCCTGTGTGCCAGAAGAGGGCACCAGATGTCATTGTAGATGGTTGTGAGCTACCATGTGGTTGCTGGGAATTGAACTCAGGACCTCTGGAAGAACAGTTAGTGTTCTTAACCTCTGAGCCATCTCTCCAGTCCCGGTCTTTGACTTTTACATGCCCCTCTCTTGCTGTTATAGGGAATCCAGGAGCAACCAATATAACAGGCACGTATGAGCATTGTTTTTTTCTTTGGTACTCCATCTTTGAAATCCAATATATATTTTACAGATGTGGTTATTTCAGCTCACACACACAACAACTGCATATGGTATATGAAAAGGGATTGAAGGGACAGAATTCAGATTCCTCATCATCCAGCCTTTGGAGGCTGGTCCGATCCTGTCCTGAAAACCTATGTCCTGTCCCCTCCACCTGCACTGTTGTCCATTTCTGCGTGTTCGGCTGACTGCCATTGATCAGATGCCTGCTTCCCCCAGGCTGATACTCCTGTCCCTGGACTGTGTTCTTCCTTGGCACTGATGCAACGCTCCACAGCGATCTCACCTCCCCCTCCTTGGGCAACTGTTTCCTGGCCCTCTGCAGTCATTACCTCCCTCCAGCGGGCAGACAGCCTGTTTCCTGATTACAGTTAGCACCTGCCTCACAGCTCTGGTTTTATTTAGCTCTTACACCAGTCTGCAAATTCCCAGCTGGCTGGGGCTTCTATATGTGATAAACACTCTAGGTGATAAGAAAGGCGGGTGATTCAGGGAATAAGTGATGAACGCATGAGCCAGGGAATTCTAGGCTACTCTTATTAAGGTCTCATTGGGACCCACAGTAGCTGGGATCATTGTGATTCCGAGGCTGGGAGAAGCAGCCCAGATTCACCTTCTCGCTGTGACTGGCCACACTCTCACTGTCTGTACATCTGTCTCTTGTTTCTCTCTGTCACATTACCACCCTCTGATGTCTGACAAATGAAACAAGTGACTGAATGCTGTAACCGAGATGGGCCTGGAAAAGGAAAGCTTGAAGGAGGTGAATGCACAGAAGGAATGACGGGACCCTTGGAGCCTGAGCCAGAGAGCTAGTGGAGAGGGCGGAGTTCCCAGAGTGTCAGAACCCAGCCCAGCACTGCAAAGATTCTTCAGGAACCAAGAGGCTTCTTGACAGTCGTGTGGAACCAGACTGTGGGGCTCTAAGGACCTCAGACCTTCCAAATTCAACAGGAGACAGAACCAGATAAACTGGACATGTTGCCAGTGACTCAAACATTCTGATATGAGAAAGATCCTGTGACCCTGGGGGAGGATCTGTGGAGCTCCTGGGGGAGGGGGATGGGAGGAACTTCTGGGGGGAGGGGATCTTATAGAGTGGCACTTAGAATGAAAAGGGTCCAAAGTGTCAGTGCAGTCCTGGCCTGGGTTAGTCGAGGGATCTAGGAGAGGGGTCTATGTGGAGGATGAGGATGGGATGAGCACATGGGACAATGCACTTGTTCATCGTGCGCTATAGAAAGGACATGTTTTATTTATTACTCTCTCACTTGTTAGCTGAAAAACAATGCTGTGAAGACCCTCCCTGAGCCTGGAAGATAGCTCACTAGCTAAGGCATGAGGATCTGAGTGTGAACCCCCGGTGTTCATGTAAAAACAGGGCACAGTAGCTCGCTCGATCCATCTGTAATCCTAGTGTTCCTTACAGGGGATTGGGAGGTCCAGACAGGAGAATCCTTAGGAGTTCTCAGGCTAGCTAGCCAGGCATCTGAAGCAGTAAGCAAAAAAGAACCAACATCTGAAGTTGACCTCTGACCCCCCCACACATACAGTGGCACGTGCGTACCTATACTCACACACACAAGCAGGCTGTGTACACACTCTAATATATATACATCAAAGACACATGGAGGAAAAAAGAGCCTCTTTCAGATTAAAAACTTGGCACATGGCTGCAACCTCAGCTCTCTGAAGAATGAGGCCAACGTAGTGTGAGACCCTGCTTCAAAAAAACATCCCAAACCTGTACAACGAACAACAGGCTCCTCTCTGATAACTTAGCCACTTTGAGGGACAATCTGAATAGTCGAGGCAGAAAAAGCCTTGAATTCTCTTCCTGCTCATTTATCACTATATATATGATGAGCTGATATATATATATATATGTATATATATATATCACTATAATGAGCACTGAGTATATAAACTGAGGACATGACTGCTCCAAAGTAGGTCGAGGGAAGGTTTCATTGGCGACTGAGGGACAGCACAGGCAGAGGGTGACATCTATGAGCTGAGGATGGCCAGCAAACTTGGCAGGGCCATGGTGGGAGAGCAAGAAAAGAGAAAGCATGGCCAGGACGACTGGGCTACAAGGGAATGACAGTCTGGGAGCTGGAGAAGTTTGGGGCAGGGGTGGGGTGAAAAGGGCTGAGAGGAGCCCCTGTACTTAGGACAGCTGGCTGGCTGTGGTGCCTGTTAGCATGCCACAGTGCATAATGGCCTGCGGGCTCACTCACTATCACCTATTTCTTGTGGACCTGACAATGATAAGGACATGGCTGAGTCATTTTCCTCTTCTTAGCAACAGACTCAGGAGAAAAGTAAAAATAGATACTTTTCGGGGTTTTCTTTAAGAGATATAATTGAGTGAAAGAACCTTGTATTTTCACATTAGTAAAAACAAAGCCTTTAGAATCCATGAACAAACAAGGTGGGGAGGTCTGCGTGCAGTCCGAGCCGCTCAACAGCCCCCTCCCCCAGCAGAGCAAAGATGTCCCTGGGGCAGAATTATTTTAGGTTTCAAGAGTGAATTCTTTCTAAAGAGTTTTCTGAAGGGGAGTAGAAATGTCCTGAGTGTCAGAGTCTCTGACAGGGCAGAGCAAAACATGAGCATTTGTTTAAAAATATGAAAACATCTCTAATTCCCTTAATCAAAAGTAGTCATATGTCATATTTTTCACAGATATGATTGTACATAGATAAGCATGTCCTGCCTTATGAGACCTCACAGGTGAAAGAGGAAACACAGAAATGTCTGCTGTAGACCTCAGAACATGGAAGCACCATTGCTAACACTAGGGTAAGGTCTGGTGATTCCCACGGGCTTGTCCTGAACCTTCCTGGAGGACTGAGGACTGAGGGAAAGTAAACTCAGAAGAATAGATGGAGAAAAAAATAGTCTGGGCAGCTGAGTGAACACCACAGCTGCCCAGAGGTTATTTCTCAGGGGCTTTTTATACTGAATGCAGAACTGGGGGGGGGTGTGCAGACACCTTCCCCCTCTCAAGGGCATCATGGTTTAAAGTACAGACAAGCTTAAACACCTTCTTAATTCACAAAATATCCAGTAACCATGCCTTATGGAAAAGCATCCACTATACAGCCTTGGGGAGCACGCCTTTGGCCAGATATCCTATTATGCAGCCTTGCAAGGCAAAAGAAGCTCAGACTCTCTGACCTTGAGTCATCATGGTGGAGTCACAAGATGGGCTCCCACAGATAATTGTCACCAAGCCTCATGCACAGATTTTCAATCACACATCACAATACTGTGACATAGAGGTATGTCATTGCAGGGTAAATTCTAGACTATAGGACACATTCTGTATGGTGATATACTGTGTATCAAATAAAGTCTGCCTGAAGATCAGAGGGCAGAGCCAGCCACAGAGTTAGCTACAGAGGTCAGGTAGTGGTGACACACATCTTTAATCTTAGCACTCCAGAAGCAGAGATCTGTCTGAATCTTTGTAAGTTCAATGACAGCCTGGACTACGCGGAGATTAACCCAGTCTAAAGGAGAAAACAGAGCCAGGCTGTGGTGGTACACACCTTTAAGCCCAGCACTTAGGATCCCATGCCTCTTCTCCCAGTACCTGGGAAGCACACACACTTTTAATCCCAGCACGAGGAAGTTTTAAAACAGGAAGTGTATGGCTGAGCAGAGAAAAGAATATAAGGCGGGAGGAGTCAGGAGTCCCCTTTCAGCCTGAGGATGAGGTGAGAAGTGGCTGTGGCTTGTTCCTCTGTCTCTCTGATCTTACAGTTTTCTCCCAATATTTGTCTCTGGGCTTGTATTAAAAGATAGAATTCATACAACAAACTGCCCACAAACCAGCCAGTCATCCAGCAAAAATAGGATGAAGTCTTGGATAATCAGGCCACTGGCATTTTCCAGGATCTCAGTATCTGGGCAAGGACCCCTTTTCCAATACTCTGGGCTTCACTCACAAGTACAAGGGCTTAGAGATACCTGGAAAGGCTAGGGCTGGTGCAGAAATGAGGTCCTTCAAGGCCTCACAAGCTCTGAGTCAGTCCATTGTAGAGGCTGAGTGCCATCACCACGAGCAATCAATGGCTTAGGCAGAGCTGCAAACCCAACCACCCCCAGAAATTCCCAAACCTATTTCTGTCTTAGGCATGGGGATCCATAGGAGCACTGAGCTTCGGCTCTGAAACTGCCTTTATTTGCTTCCTTCCAAGTTGAACCCCAGGCAGGTGGCACAAGCTGGACACATTGGTTCACCCTGAGACCCGATATGCTCCGCTCTGTAGTGCTGCTAACAGGTCCTCGGTGGCCTCCTTACCTTCCTCTGTTCCTAAAGCTGTGAGGCACTCATCCACCCACTGTTACAGGGTGCTCTCCTTTGCCAGGAAGTCAGGAGATTAGCAATCAAGGCCTCACCAAAGAGTTGGGAGGGTTTTTGAATCCTTGTGACAGCCTAGCCTATGTCAGTTGGCCCATAAATCTTTCCTTAGGATTCAACTATTCAAAGGTAAAAACCAGTTGGCTTCTAGGTGCCAACAAGAAGCACAGAAGGCATCTTTTAAGACCAGAACGGCAAATGCTTATTTCTCTGGTGAATGGATGCTGAGGAGAGTGGAGGTGTTAGGAATCATGGGATGGATGACCTTCACCTACCTGTTGACCTCTGAGATCCTGCTCTGGTCCTGGATTCCTTGCTGTAGGGCCGGGAGCAGGCAGCTGTTCTGAGGGGAATGGCAGAGGGTGAGGATCCCTGCTTTCAATAGCCTGTAATGACGTTAGCAATCCCCTGCTTGGCTTTCCAGCTCAAAGGAGAGTTTGACCTAAACACACTGAGGCAGCAGTACTTAGTAACGGGATGATGGCTGGTGCTTGATAGATGGCCAATCCTGTGAGGTTATTCCCAGCTCCAGGGCACTCCTGATGCAAATCTTCAGTCAT
The DNA here is from genome assembly GCA_004025045.1 of Sigmodon hispidus. NCBI lineage: Eukaryota > Metazoa > Chordata > Mammalia > Rodentia > Cricetidae > Sigmodon > Sigmodon hispidus. The sequence goes on from PVIH01007764.1 coordinate 38,972, forward strand.
CCCAAAATTTAAGCATCATTCTTAGGTTCTGACTTTGTTGGAGCAGATCACAGGAACAAAGTTGAGGGTGTAAGCAGAATTCAAAGGTGGCCTCCCCAGAGGATATGGTTGTTCATAGTTTTTATAAGTCTCCCAATTAGGGGACAGGGCAATCTGGCATAACTAAAAAGGAGTGGATCACAGTACCTTGTTCTAAGTCCACAATCAAGGAGGTCATCCAGGGAATATGGACAGTCTATTTCATAGCCCCTTGGATGGCCACCTGAGACTTGAGACATCACTGGTCTAAGAGACTGTTAGGACTGAATATGCCAGTCCCAGGATGACCAGGAATTTAACTGTTTTGTTTCCTACCTTTAATGCTATCCTGGGCTTCTGGGGGCTCTTTGGAATGGAGACCTGGCCCTGTCCTTACCCAAGTGAAAAACAGAGCATCCTTCTTCCCTCTGCTGACTCGGCATTACCCTTTCAGTGTCCTGCTTGCAGTATGCACATTGTCCCTTCCCATGCTCTCTTTCCTAGTGTCTCTCTGTCTTCCTCCTCTGGGATCTCTCTTATTTTTCTGTCTGGGTGTTGCCACTATTACTCAGGTCAATATTTTTTTCTAAGATTATTTACTTATTTATTTGAAGGTTTTGTCTGTATATACTCTGTGTGAAGGTGTCAGATCCCCTAGAACTGGAGTTACAGACAGTTGGGAGATGCCATCATGTGGTTGCTGGGAATTGAACCCCAGTCCTCTGGAAGAGCAGCCATGAGCCATCTCCCTAGCCCCCAGGCCAATCTTTTATTCTGCGTTCCTTTTATAGAGTCATGGTTATTCTAAATCTTTTGCACAATTGCCAACAATTGGGACTTCTTCATACCCTCAAATCTAACTTTAAAGTATTGTTTTTTCAAATATCTGGGACCAATTTCATAACAAAAGCAATATTGGTTGCTTGATAGTTTTTTGGTGACTTTGGGTCTATGGGGGATGAACATCCAGTAAGCCTTGCAGAGGTACTTCAGGAGCCCAGGTGGGTGACTCTCAGGACTTTTGTATTATCTCACTCACCTTAAACAAATTGGTAGGTTTTCTAGCAGCTACCTTCAATTCTCCTAAAAGGGCCTGGCGAAACTGTCTGGAGCCTCCTTACCTTGGTCTGTGCTGGGTCCCAGTCAGGTAAGGGAGAAGGAAAACTCTATAGGGCTGCACTGTCTAATAGCCATTCCCTATTGCAGAATTATTCACTTGTAATTGATCATATAAAGGATTAATATTTATTACTGGGTTATATGAACACTCACTGATATAAATTTAACCTTAAGGTAATTTTTGGAGAGTTGAACTGTCTCATGCTGTGATGGTATCAGACCTCTTCCCGAGAACGCAGGAACAAACAGGAAGGAAGGAAGGTAAGCATGTAACGTACGTGTGTGTGTGTGTGTGTGTGTGTGTGTGTGTGTGTGTGTGTGTGTGTGTGTTCGTTCAGTGGGGGGCTGGCCACGCCCCATTCAGGGTCCTGAGACCTGAAAGCTATGCCTCTAGGCTTCCCTCAAAAATGCCTGAATCCCACTACATCTCTTTTTTGTCTAACTAAGAAAGTTGTAAACTAAGTATAAGACTATATATAATAAGAATAATTATAAGATAATGTCTGGGGGAGGGAAAGGTAATAACATACACAAGGTCAAACTATAACTAACAAACAACAAATATAAGGTATATCTTAAATGTCTAGAATATTGGTAAGTGGTAATATATAGGGATTATTTAAGGCTGTTTAACTTAAATAATATGAATCTAATATTTGAATGTTTTTAGTTAAGATATGAGATGGTAGAAACCTTAACTATTCAGTTTTTAACTCTATTAAAGACTTGAGAAGGAAAATATATTATCTGAATAAGCTGGGAGCACAAGAGAGTAGCTGTTAAGATTTAGGAGAGGGCAGTGACAGTCAGTTGTCTGGACAGTCATTTACAGGTTTTTTTTTGTTTTGTTTTTTTGTTTTTGTAAAGTTGGAGGTTTTTTTTTTCCGCCTATAGGCCTAGGATATTTGACAGAACTTTTTAGAAGCAAGGTATTTTGAGAAATTGTTTTATTTTGTTTTGGCAACTTTCAGTAGTTTTTATTTTTTATTTTTTTTTGTCTGGATTAGACAGCGTGTTTATCATCAGAAGTTGAGGCAAGGGCAGTTTTTTGTCTAAAAGGCCATTGTCAAGGAAGATAAACTTTTTGCGGAGTGTTTTTGATGTCTAACACTATCTCTGGAAAGGAACAGTGATGTCAGGAATTATCATGTGTCTCATGGACAAATTTTGAATAACAAAACATTAAATGTCATATTTTCTAGGTCTATGAAATGGTTGAAGACTCTTGTCTATTTGATATATTTTACTATAGATTTGGGAAACTTAAACAACATGACTATTATACGGCAAACCCAAGTAACTGTGATTTGTAAATTTTATCATCTTAAAGACTGAAGCTTATATTGTAAAAATAGGCAATCTACAAATGGGTATACAGTTTTTGAATAATGACTTTAAGTAAGACAATCATATAAACATTAAACATCACAAGTATGATATATAATCCTCAAACGAAGCATAGATCCAAAACAAATGATAAAGGGCAATTTGGGACAATTGAGAAAATTTGAAGATGAATTATATATTTAATACTATAGTACTGATAGTAAGTTTCTTGAATGTGATAAAGAGATAAAAGATGAAGAAGGTAGAAGTGAAAAGTCATGATGTTGCAGCTTACCTCAAGTGGTTTATCTAAGAAGCTTGTAAAGGTCTCCTTATGGTGGTTTCTCCTGAGGGTGTCCCCCTCTCCATCCCCCAAAACCTATCCCCCTACTCCCACATCCCCATCCCCAGGTCAAGTTAGGTCCATCAGCCACTGCAAAGAAAATGCCAAGACTGACGTTTGTTTCTAACCCAAAGAAATGGAACCGAGGGGCTGGAATGTGAGTGCAGGGTCATCACCATTTGCTATGTGTCTCAGTTACAAAGCTGACCTGCAATGCCAGCAGGGGCAGGGAGACCTGAAACCCTGAGAACCTGCTCATCTTTCCAAAGGATCAGTAAGGGAACTTCTGCTGGCAGAAGAACAGGGGCAAACTCACCATTAGGTTTCCCTTGATTGTCCTTCTTTGTAGTTACCTGAGAGTTGAACTAGATACATAACCTCCGAACAGCAGAGAGGGTGAAGATACACAGAGAGGAACCTGGAAGGTGGACCTTTGAAGTGTGTCTTTGTCTCGGCTACTATCACTGTGATCAAACACCATGACAAAGGCAAACTGGGGAGGGAAGGGTTTATTTGGCTTATGCTTCTATCTCTGTAGTCCACCACTGAAGGGAGCCAGGACAGGAACTCAAGCAGGGCAGGAACCTGGAGGCCGGAGCTGATGCAGAGACCATGGAGGGGAGGGTGCTGCTTGCTGGCTTGCTCCCCATGGCCTGCTCAGCCTGGTCTCTTCTAACATTCCCACCACATGCTGGCCCCTCCCACATCAATCACTAATTACCGAGTGCCCTCGGGCCGCCCACAGTCCTATCTTATGGAGGGAGCTTCTCAACTGAGGCGCCCTCCTCTACAGTCACTCTAATTTGTGTTAGCTTGACATAAACCTGCCCAGCACGATGGGCTTGTGAATGTAAGCAGAATTTTGAAGACGAAAGAACTACTGATAATTAGACAAATATTCTATTCACATATGTGCCTGAGGCTTGTGTTAATTCAGAACAGACTTCAATAGCACCATTTTATTGTGTAAAGATGTGCTGCATTTATTTATGTTGCAAGGTAATTGTTTAACTATGTAAAGATGTGAATTGGTTTCACCTTGAACCTGATTGGTCTAATACAAAGATGAATGGCCAATACCTAGGCAGAGGAAGGCCTGGTGGTGGAGGAAGTAAGTGGGAAGAAAGGAGTAGAGAAGAGGGGAAAAGAGAGGGAGAGGCCTGTTGCCAGCCAGACATGGAGTACAACATGTAAAATGCAAGACAGGTAAAAAGGCTTGAAGCAAAATGTAGATGAAGAGAAACAAGTTAAATTAAGTGGTTTTTTTTTTTTTAAAGATTTATTTATTTATTATGTATACAGTTTTACAGAAGAGGGCACCAGACCTCATCATAGATGGTTGTGAGCCACCATGTGGTTTTGCTGGGAATTGAACTCAGGTCCTCTGGAAGAACAGTCAGTGCTCTTAACCTCTGAGCCATCTCTCCAGCCCCGTTAAATTAAGTTTTAAGAGCTAGTGAGACAAGCATAAGATAAGGCTGAGCATCCCTGTCTTTATTTGGAAGCTGGTTGGTGGCCCCCATGAGCCATCTACACCTGAGCTGCACAAACACCGATCAAACCTGAAAACAGAGTAGAAGCTTTAAGAGCTGAACCAGAACATAAACTACCACTCAACACCCGTTATCTCTAGAAGAGAGGGTCATGTGGACTGTACGGCAAGGTCAGGAGGAGCTTCATCTCTCCCGCTGAAGGCAAGACACAGCATGCAGCTCCAGTCTCCATGCTGGTACTTACTGAAATAGCAGAAGGAAATAAAATGTCTCACAATGAACTAATCAAATTGTCCATCCAAATTACACAATACATGTCTACAGAATCGAGGGGAAATCTAAAGTGATCTATATGGAGGAATTACCATAAAGTCTCTATTATTCTGGGCAGTGGGGGATCATCTCATTTATTCTCTCTGCCTGCCAGCTCTGCCTATTTTTATATTGGCACAGTTTGTCAGTTGCTTTACTCTGTGTCCTGTAGAATACCTGACAGACTGTTCTGTGAAGCAGGATCCTGAAAGACCAGCCCACCTTGTTTTGGCAAAGTTTAACAGTTACTTTCCTGTGGGTCCTTCATGTCCAGTTTATACATTGAAAGACCCTCAAATGAGGACCTTTCCTCAGAAGGAGACCCCGAGTCCCAAAGACCGAGCTGAGCCACAGTTCAGATGCAAATTGCAAGAGGATTTTATTCAGGTTACGAAGATATCCTCGGGCGGCAGTAACTCGGAGAGCTGACTGGTGCGCCGAGGCTTTGTTCAGGGGGCTTTTTATAGCATAGGGGAGAGCGGGAAGCAGACTTACAGAAGCAAAAGGCGTGGTTATAGGGAAAACAAGGAAATCATTTGCTCATTTAAACAACAACTTTTACTTATTGGATGAAGGCCTAGTGGCGGGAAAGAACGGCGGGAGGAAACGGTTGCTTGCTGGGAGGGGGGCTTCCTGAGCATTGGCCCTGATTACAGGCTTCTTGTGGTATGCGGTCCCGGTCACGTACTTCTGGTTATCTGATGGTTCCTTAGAAACCCTTTTACTATCTGCTCGAAGGCTTGTGCTTGTGTGAGGGGGGGAGACTGGGGACCCTGGGCATGTCCGGGCAAGCCTGGACAAGTCTCAGGCAAGTTTTCCAGACTCGCTCCCACAAACGGAAAAAAAAGGGGTGGGGGTTAGCACTCGGCCGGATACCTGAACTGAATGCCTGGGTCCAGCCCTAGAACTCAGAGTCTTTCAACATCATACTATGGAGTTTCTTCAGTGTTCATCATTTTCTCTGAAGTAAATTGGTGCTGCCAGAAGCAGATGTCTCACTGTCATGAGAAGCTAAGTTAACAAAACATTTTAAATGGCATATTCTATAAGTCTTTGTGTGTTTGAAGACAATTAATCTACAAAAAAATCTCTGTATAATCTTGAAAACATGCCTAACATATCTGCAAATTTGATTGCTATAGATGACTAATTACTAACCTATATTTCTTGATTATCCTAAATGGTTTATAATAGCTTTAAAAAGCTAGAATTTTACCTTACATTTTTAAATGACTGCATAAGTACAATATCTTAAACAAGAGTAGAAACATATATACAGTGTAACAAAAAATAACTTTAACTTTGTATCAATATAGTATATTCTCCTAAATGATAACATTCATAAACCAAATGCCAAAAAAAGGCCATCCATATCTTTTATTGGAACTGTGAGCATCATTTTCTCTAGATTGCTTTCTGTTGTCTATAAGCAAAGCATATTTAGGGGTCTCTGAGAAAATCTGAGTTAATGACCAAGTCCTAGAAAGACCAGCTGTAACCTTTGCCAATAGATATAACCTGTCAAGTTTTAAGAGGTCTCCCTTGATCAAACCTAATCCATATTAACCTGGAATGACTCTACAGCCTCTTGTTTCCTGTGGATACAAAAGCAAACTTCTTCGTCAAAACATTGCATCTTTTAAACTCCGTTTTACAAATGCATTTTTTTTACATTTTAAAGTTTAGGCATTCCTACAGTATCCAGGCTGCTTTATTTCAGCGCTCTCTCTTTCTGTCCCATGTCTCTCAGAAGCTGTTTGATTATCAACAGTCAAAAATTTAAAATCAATACAGCAATATAAGGATCCAGACTCCCTTTGTATTTCCAGCTCTATGGGGCTAAATTTGTTTTTATTATATTACTTTACTTCTCTGTTTAAGGACTTCATTATTTTTAAGCTATTTGGGCTTTTTTTTATGACCATGATCCCTTTTTCTTAACCCTATGCACATTGTTAAACACACTGTAACCTTTTTAGACGTTCTTTTTTTTTTTTCTGTCTGGATCTGTCTTTACTGCATATCCCCTAGCCCTTTTTGACAATGTGAACAAACTTTAAGCTACAGCTGGTTCTTCTTTGAGGCTCTATCACTTACCACTGGCTCTATCTGCTTCTCAAGCCATGAGAGCCAAACCTGGTTAAAGGTGCTTTTGACCAGGAACCACATTCAACCTCCCAACTCTGGATGCCAGTGCTTTGTACTGTGGCAGGCATTTTTTAATTTTTTGTTTTTATTTAGTGTAAAAAATGTTTCTGTATAGCAGAACTTGAGGTTACATCTGTTTCTTTGGTTTTTGTCTTTTTGTTGTTGGTTTTTGGTTGTTTTTTTGTTTTGTTTTGTTTGTTTTCCTCAGCTTTCATAGCCCCAGGGATTTTAGAGTCTCATGTTGGTCTGCCAAAAAGTAGTTAGTTGGTTTTTACTCTTTTGGCTCTTTGACTCTTTGGGGGGGCTCATCACTCAGATCCCAAATAAATCACACACCAAAGCTTATTCTTACTTGTGAATGCCCAGCCTTATCTTGGCTTATTTCTAGCTATCTTTTCTTAAATTATTCCATTTACCTTTTGCCTCTGGGATTTTACATTTTTTAAAAATATTTGTATATCTTTTCTTTCCTTCTTACTCGGTGGCTGGCTGTGTGGTGAGGTGGTTGGTCACAGTGCATTCTTTCTTCTTGTCCCTAAATCTCTTTTCTCTCTTTTTCTCCTTCTACTTATTCTCTCTGCCTTCCAGTCCCACTTATTCTTTCTCCTGCCTTGCTATGGGCCATTCAGCTCTTTACTCGACCATCAGATATTTTAGACAGGCAATATAACACAGCTTCACAGAGTTAAAAAAAAAAAAAAAGCAACATAAAAAAATGCAACACATCTTTGTATCATTAAACAAATGTTCTTCAGCATAAACAAATGTAATACATCTTAAATAATATACCACAATAATTGTGGGGTTTTGTGGTCTGATTCTGGGTCAAGCTCAGGAAATGAAATTTCATGCTTGGGGACCTCAGGGATTGGTGGAATTCTGTTGTCAGAGATCTCAGAGGTTGGTGGGATTCTGTGCTCAGAGATCTCAGGGATTGGTGGGATTCTGTGCTCAGAGATCTCAGGGATTGGTGGGATTCTGTGCTCAGAGATCTCAGGGATTGGTGGGATTCTGTGCTCAGAGATCTCAGGGACTGGTGAGATTCTGTGCTCAGAGATCTCAGGGACTGGTGGGATTCTGTGCTCAAAGATCTCAGGGACTGGTGGGATTTTATGCTCAGAGATCTCAGGGACTGGTGGGATTCTGTGCTCAAAGATCTCAGGGACTGGTGGGATTTTATGCTCAGAGATCTCAGGGGTTGGTGGGATTCTGTGCTCAGAGATCTCAGGGACTGGTGGGATTCTGTGCTCAGAGATCTCAGGGGTTGGTGGGATTCTGCAGCCTGACTCTAGAGCAAACTTGGGGATTGGTGGGTCAAACCAGGGTCAGGGTGTTTTTCCTTGGCCCTTTTAACCCTACATTCCTTTTTGTTTATTAATAAACAATGAAGGTCTGAAAAGGGGATTGTAGTATGAGGTTTCTGGCCTGGCCTTTCCAGCCTAGCCCTGAGGTTGGAACCTGCTCACAGCCCTGCTGCCGCTTTGCTCCAAATAATCACACAAAGGCTTGTATTAATTTCATGCTGATTGACCTATGACCCAGGCATATAACTCTTAACTCTTAAACTAACTCATGATTCTTATCTTTAGTCATGCAGCTTGGTACCTTTTCTCAGAGCAGCATGGTTGTCTTCTTTCCTCTGTGTCTGCTGGCGTCTCTCCTGGCATCTCTGCTCTGCTCTTCCTGTTCCCAGAGTTTGCTTAGTCTGGTAGCCCTGCCCACACTTCCTGTCTTCCTTCTGGCTGATCAGCTTTTTTTAAAAACCAGTAGGAGGGACAAATATTTACACTGTATCAGAACATAGTCCCATAGCAGGGGATGACATTATCATTAGGCTACTTCCTGTTAATTGGGAACATCCAGGTCCTTGGGGCAATCCTCTTCTTCATTGCTAGGATGTAACGGGGTGGTGCAGGCCTCTGGCGCCATAGCTAAGGGTCAGTAATCCTGTATTAGTAACTGGTTAAAAGTCTGGTTAGAAATCTTTTGGATCTATTGAAGAAATTTAGACAAGAAGTTTATAAGACAGGGTGCAGCTGGGAGGATTAAGAAAAGAGAAGAGGGTGTAAGGGTAGTGTTCAGTTCCATATTGGACTATTACTGTCAGTGATTCACTGGCCAGAGATATCAGGCTGTTTCTTTCATTTTTGAATATTGGTCTGGAGTTGGATTTTATCTTTTACTATAGCTAGTTGATTAATATAAAAGCAACATTCCTCCCCAAGAAAGAGATAAGACCACCTCTCTCTGCTGTTACTAAGTCTAATCCTCACCAATTTTGCAGCACTATGGTGGTCAGTGTGGCTATTTGGCCCGAAGGGTTAGGATGACCTGAGCTACCTGTTAGAGATCCTGGATGAACTGTATGGGAAGCTGATGGTAAATAGCTAGGGAGGTAGTCCATCTCACCGCTCCTGTAGTAACACTGGCGGTTAGGAGCAGGGCTGCTAGAAAGGATAGGATCTGAATTGCCCACTTCTCATGCCATGCCACTATAAACTCAGTGATGGGAACTGACAGAGGCTCTTCACTGGGTACCACCCCAGCTTTGGAAAAAGGAACACTAGGGCCCAAGTTCCATACCATTTAGTGAGTGGGCTGTGCTATACTTGAGTGTCATGGAGAATTGAGGCATTGTGACTGTTTGGACATAGAGACTGGGTGGTAGTACTAAGGATTAAGGTATTATTAGTCTGTGGAATAGAGCACCCACAGGAGTTAAAGTAGTCTGTGATACCAGAGAGAGGGGTGTGGAAGAGATAGGGAGTGAGAGTGACATTTGGCTCAGGGCAATTCACAAGCAGTGAGGTGAGAGAATTTACTAAGACAGTGGGTGAGGCCACAAATGGCAGTTATGAGCTTGACCCAGAAGGGCCATATAACCAGCATTCTTCAAAGTAGTCAGGCAAAGTGTTATTCAGTGCAGAGGTTAGGGTCTGAGACAAGAAGTGGTATGATGAGGAGGTGAGATCAATACCTTCGAAAAGGGCTGATATTAGGGATGTGGGGAGCTTTGAACCACTTTTTCTACCATGTGTATACCTAGGGGTTCAGAGAGTTGGATGTATACCCTCTATATTTTAAGCATGGCCTATGGGTGGCTGTCATAAATGCTATAGTAACATTTACCAATGACCTGTTTCCATCTGGGATTCCATGTACCCTTAATTAAGAAAGATTGCCCATTCTACAAAAGGCAGAATGCCTTCCTGAATATGTATCATGTCTCCTTGAGGACCACTAAGGGCAGCCTACCTCCGGCCACCATCAACAGTAATCTTTAGTTTGATCATAGAGAAAGGCAGTCTGCTGGGGACTTAAAAACAAAACAAAACAGAGTCACCTTAGAACTGTTGACAGGTAAACAAAGATCGTTCAACCTTTCAGTCGCAGCCACTACCCCCTGAGGATTTAGAATGCACTGCAGGTAAAACAAAGACCATTTCCCACCTCCATACCCAGAGCTGAAGAAAAGAAACCTGCGGGAGTCCAGGTAAGCAAAATACAGGACACTTTAATCCCTTCTCTTTCTCAGACCTAGCAAGGATCCACAGACCTTAATATGCAGGCAGTACACAATAGAATCCCTTAGCAAAAAAAAAAAAAAAAAAAAAAAAAAAAAAAAAAAAAAAAAAAAGAAAATAGGTGAAGCCCCCACTTCCAAGCTTCTTTCTCCCTCTTTTCCTCTTAATCTGTCACTCCCAAAGTTCTATCACTATCCCATATTTTTTCTGAGCTCCAGGAAACAAAATTCATGGCCCTATAACTCAAACCCCTGGACTCTACAAGCAAGATGAGCTGAAGAATCCAGCAGATATCTCCATCCCTGTGTTAGCAGGAAGTAGCCATGCAGAGATCACGACAACTATGTCCACTATGTCCATTACACTCCCATAAACCCAGGTTTATATATATATATATATATATATATATATATATATATATATATATATATATCTCAAAGGGTGAAATGTAAGCATTCCCAAGGCCGGCATTCACCTGAGATGTAGCAGAGTTGTGGCTACGCACCTGGGTGTGGCTATGCAGACATGGGCCTACCCGCTCTCTTAAAGAAAATGCTCACACAAGCTCCTTCCCCTTCTTCCTCTTTTGCTCCCTGAATCTCTGTCTGCTGTCCTGCTAGTAAACTCTAGCGTGGTATTCCCGGTGTTGAGATTCCATTCACGCGTCACGCAAAAAACCAACACTGGTCTTCTTAGCTGCCCAGGTTTCTTCATCTTTATTATAAACTGGTAAGGTGGGGAGGCTTCAGGGCCCTGGGTCTATCAGCATAGGCAGGACAGTGTGGGTTTCATCAGCCAGATCTGTTTCTTTTGTGGCTTTATCAGCCAAGTTATTTCCTTTAGATATTGGATCCTCCATCCTCTGGTGTCCGGGACAATGCATTACTGCAAGTTTTTCTGGGAGTCAAAGGACCTTGAGCAGTTCCAGTATCTCTTGTTTATTAATAGTCTTTCCCTCAGTGGTGAGTAGACCCCTCTCCATGTATATAACCCCATGAATGTATAAGGTTGCAGACTCGTTCCTGCTGTCTGTGTAAATGTTGATCTTTTTTCCTTGTCTCAGCCACAGGGCCCGGGTCAGCACTATGAACTCCGCTCTCTGGGCAAAAGTTCCACTGAGTAGGGCCTCTACCCAAACCACATAATCAGAGGTGGTGACTGCTGCACCAGCGTACCAGTGGCCATCCTTTACAAAACTGCTCCCATCTGTGAACCAAGTTACCTTGGCTTTCATCAGCAGAGTGTCCTGCAAGTCTGGCCATATACAATATGCTTGTGCCAATATTTCAGCACAATCATGCATCAGTGCTTCTAGATCAGGGTCTGGCAACAGGGAGGCTGGGTTGAGGGAGGTTGGTGTTGAGAAGGTAACCCTGCCAGGGTTCAATAACAGAGCCTGGTAGTGGGTCACTCGGGCATTACTTATCCATCAATCTGGTGGGCTGCTTTAAAACCGACTCAAGCGCGTGGGGAGTTCAAATCTCAAGGTTGTGTCCCAGGGTTAATTTGCTCACATCTTTGACCAGCGAGGCCACCACCATGCTAATGCGGAGGCATGGCGGCCAGCCAGCTGCAACCCAGTCTAGTTTTTTTGATAGGCTACTGGTCTCCTCCAGGCTCCTATATTTTGGGTCAGCACCCTTTTGTCGATGCCTCTGTTTTCATCTACATATAGTAGGAAGGGCTTCTTGATATCTGGGAGCCCAAGGGCAGGGACCTGTACCAGTTTTCTTTTGATAGTCTCAAAAGCCTACTGTCTCTCAGGGTTCCAGGCCAGGTCTTTGTCCTTGGTAGCCTCATACAGATGGGCTATCTCAGTGAACCCTGTGATCCCACAGAGCCCGGGAACTCTCTTACTTGCTTAACAGTCTTAGGAGCAGGTATTTTTAACACTGTCTCTTTCCTAGCCTCCGATAGCCATCGTTGGCCCCCTTTCAGCATGTAGCCCAGGTAAGTTACCTGTTCCTTGCAGATCTGTGCCTTCTTAGCTGAGGTGTGGTATCCCAGTCCCCCTAGGGTTTGTAATAGATCTTTGGTCCCTCGTAGGCAGTCCTTTTGGGTGGTGGCTGCCAGCAGAATATCATCTATGTACTGTAACAATGAGATTTCAGAGTGGGATGCCCGGTACTCACCCAAGTCTTCTTGGAGTGCCTCGTTGAAGATGGTGGGGGAGTTCGTAAACCCCTGAGGCAGTTGGGTCCATGTTAACTGTCCACTGATTCTGATATCAGGGTCATGCCACTCAAAGGTGAAGTATGGTTGACTGCTTGGGGTGAGTGGGAGACTGAAGAAGGCATCCTTTAAATCCAGAACAGTGTACCAGACTCTCTCTGGAGAGAGCATGCTGAGAAGGGTGTAGGAGTTAGGCACAATTGGGTGGATGTCTATTACTCTTTTATTTACCTCTCGGAGGTCCTGCACCAGTCAATAGTCTCCGGTGTTAGGGTTTTTTCAAAAGGAGGAGAGGAGTATTCCAGGCCAACTGGACGGGCCGTAGGACCCCTAATTTTAGGAGTTGCCTGATGTGGGGGGTTATTCCCTTTTTGGCATTTAGGATCATGGGGTACTGCTGGACTTTTACTGGATCTGCACCGGGTTTTAATTCTACATACACCAGTGGCTTATGCATGGCCAATCCCATGTTTCCTGTCTCTGCCCAGGCGTCTGGGAAAGTCCGGAGCCAATGTTCCATACCTGGATCAGGGTCTGGTGTAGGCCCAGTTGGCTCATGTAGGTGATACTCCTCTTCCAGGGGAATGGTCAGGCATATGTCCATGGCCTCTCCATTGGGATGTTTGAGATGAGCCCCCTTGTCTGTAAAATGGATCTAGAATTTCATTTTTGCCAGGAGGTCACGCCCCAGCAGGGGATATGGGCATTCAGATAACACTAGAAATGAGTGGGTTACCTTTCTACTCCCAAGTCTACTGTTCTATGGGTAGTCCATTTGTAGGGTGTAGTTCCAGTCGCCCCATGTACCCATGTTTGTTTAGTGGTCAAGGGTCCTTCAGGGGCCAAGAGCACTGAGTTTTCATCTTCAGTATCCACCATGAACTAGATAGGCTTCCCCTCCACCTTTAGAGTTACCCTAGGCTCAGGGAGGGGAACTGAACCCTGTCTCCCCTAGTCACTGTCTTCCCCCATGGCCACAAGAATTGGCATGGGTCTTGTTCCCAGGCTGGCTTGTTTATGCAGTTTGTTCTTTTTTTAGGGCATTCTCTGCCCTAGTGTCCCCCTTCCTTACAATATGCACACTGATTCTTTCCCAGTTTGGGCTGGTTCTTCCCCCATGTCCTGCCTGGGCCCTGGGCTATCAGCACTCTCCTCAGATGTCTGTCTTGTCTATCTAAAATTTTAGTTAGAGCTTTTTATGCATAAGTCTTTGTCTGCATGTATGCACATGTACCATATGTGTGGCTGCTGCCTGCGTAGGCCAGAACCGGGCATCAGATCCCCTCGAACTGGAGATACAGACACTTGAGAGCTACCACATGGGTGCCTAGAATCTAACTCATGTCTTCTGCAAGAGCAGCGAGTACTTCTAGCCATTGAGACATCTCTTTAGTCCTTCTTCATTCTTAAAAGAGAAATGAACCAGTCACAGGTGGTCAAGCAGGGCTCAGTGGGTCAGGAGCTTGCTGCTAACCCTGATGACCTGCGGGAAGGGGTGAACCAACTCTTTGCAAGTTATCCTCCGACCTCAACAAGCGTGGTTTACGATGCACACACACAATAAATAAATGTAAATTTAAAGTTAAAATAAATGTAAAGAAATCAATATCATCACCATTTCAGAATGACTAAAGATGTTCATAAAAATCAAATTCTAAAGTATCTCATTAATACTCAGGGGCCTACGCAGGCACATATTAATGTTCTTCAGCTATGAAAAGCCAAAGCTGTATTTCACATTTTCTACTGCGCAACCAGGGGTGACTTCTCCACACGGCACTCTTTACCTCTCTGCAGACTACAGAGCCCTTCCCATGTCACCAGAAACACTTCTGAGACTTTCCTCATCACAGCTTTGTTCAAGATCCACCTCCGAGAGCCTATCTTCAGCTGGGTTGCTGGGAGGGTCTTCCCCTGCAGTGAGGCCTCATCCAGTTCTGACAGGATTCAGACACCACTCCCCAAGGAGTGATCTGCTATTGGCCTTAAGATAGTATTCATGGAAATGCTGTTGTGGTATGGAAACCTGTCTCTCACTCCAGAGTCTGGTTTACAGGGAACACCATAAAAGAAGCTGAGAGGACAGAAGTGTCCTTAGGAGGCCCTGGGGGAGTGTGTGGCTTCTTCCTAGGAAGATGAACTGTTGGAAGGTAAGACTGCAGGCCAGGGACTCCCAATGGACACTGTAATGTTGCCATCTGACTGGCCATTTGGAACAGATTCTGGCTTCTACTGCAGGACTTTTCCAGGAAACAGGTCAGTGTAGTTCCTTTAAGCCTAGTTGAGGATAAATTGAGCCAAACTGTGTTTTGAGTAGTTTTGGTTTGCTCTGTTTTTAAGGCAGTCTCAGATAGCCTGGGCTGATCTTGAACTCACTATGTAGCCAAGGATGACCTTGAACTTATGGTCTTTCTTGGAGGCCTCTCCCTCCTAACTTCTGAGATTATAGGTATGCACTACCATATCGTTTATGTGACGTTAGGTGTGAAACCCTCGCTACTGACCTGTACCTCTAGACCAGCGCTCAGGACTGAGCTGTACCTCCCTCCAGTGTTTCATGTACACTAGGCAAGCCCTCACCACTACTAACTGCATTCTCCCTTTTTAGGGTTTCCTGGGGTAAGCGCTCACCATTGAAACGAACCTCTTCAGTCCTTAAGTATTCTTTTGGAACGTGCTTTCTAGAAATGGAAATGCACTATATTTTAGTGAAGCTTAATTACACTTTGATGTATTTTTTCCCACCAAAGGAGAGGTTTAAACTAGTCACTATGTACCCCAGAAACTTCACTTGAGATGCAATTGTCCCAGAAGTCTTGAGTCTCCAGGTTACAGAGGATCTAGAGGAGACCCTGTGTGCTGGATAGTTTTATGTCAACTTGGCATAAACTAAAGTCATCTAATAGGCGAGAACCTCAATTGAGAAAATGCTTCCATGAAGTTGGGCTGTAGGCAACCTGTAGGGTATTTTCTTAACTAGTGCTTGATGGGGAGGGCCCAGCTCATTGTGGCCCTGGGGTCTAAAGCGGGCTGAGCAAGCCTTGGGGAGCAAGCCAGTGAGCAGCATCCTCCATGGCCTCTGCATCAGCTCCTGCCTCCAGATTCCTGCTTTGAGTTCCTGTCCTGACTTCCGTAATAAACAAGCATGTGGAAGTGTAAGACAAACTCTTTCCTTCCAAGTTGCTTTGGTCATGGTGTTTCATGAGCGCAACAGTGGCCCTGACCCTGCTTTACCTCATTAGGGTGGAAACCAGCACTTTCAACATTTTGAGTCTAGCAACCCCTGGGCAGAAGCTTAATGGCTTCCAGAGGGACAGTATTTCTTTCTTTGGTTCTCTTTTTCTTTTTCATAAACCTAATAATTTGGCATCTTCATTAATTCATACACTGTATGGCATGAAGTTATCCCCCAAACCAATTGGTTATTACTTCGTCCCACACAATGAAGTAATAAATGGCTAAGAGGTAAACTGTAGCATTTATTTTGTTTGGGTCACTCTTTTTTACTATGGCATAGGGGCAAATTGGAACAGTATATCTTGGGGCAGAAGGAACAAGGGAAGGATCCATACCAGAAGTCAGCAGAAATGTCACCATCGCTAGGGTGGGTCAAGCACACTTGGTCCTCTCCTGAGTGACAATGAGCAGCCTGTGGCCATCATGAGTGACAGGACACAGCATGGAGGAGTGAGCATCCTTCTGTCCCTGCCTGACTCTGGTGATGCCAGCCGTGTAAGCTGGAGTTGGTAGCAGACTGGCAGAGATCAGGAGGCAATGGCTGTCTCTCTTCTTTATTTCAGACTGGCAAGACATGAGTCTGAAAATGGATATCAGCTGCTCAAGCCTTAGCAGGGATGGACGCAGCATCCATTTCTCCTCCTGGCCAGCTGCTGGCGTTAGCTGGCAGCTGCCACTGGTGTTGGCACTCCTGACAAGCATTAGCCGTGTGGAAGCTGGAAGAAGATGCACAAGCCGGACAGCTGTGGGAAGCTCAGCACAGTGTCGGGGAGGGGGCACTGGTTCTCTGCCTAAGTGGTCCTTACATCTCTGACATGCCTTAGGATCACCAGTACCAAATGCCGTGTCTTCCCACAGGAACCCTGGCCTGGCAAGTCACTGTTACTGCAGGCTCATGTTCTCTTCTTGTCTTGCGACCTGTGAGTGGTGACGAGAGCTGGGCCTGCTCTGGAATCTTGCTCAGATGTATAAAGCTTTTATAGTAACTTCTCCAGCCATTGGCCCTCCACATGGTAGATGGAGGCTGCCCAGGTTCTGATCCATGCTGGGAACATAAATGTGTACTCCTGAAGACAGTGCTAAGGCTCCACCCTCCGTTCACACTTGCTGCTGTGACTGTGGCTACACTGCATGACTGATGCTCTGATGGACACCTGTGCATACATGTGGCTATGCTAGATATAGGCTGAGCTTGACTTCACAGGATTCACATCCCCAGGGCCTCATGTGTTGCAGGGAGACCTGTTGCACACTCCCAGCAAGTGCATACAAAGGAGCTATCGGATCTGACCTTCAACTCCTTTGCAAGGCAACACCAGGGGAGAGAGGTCATGCCTTTCTTACCTTTGGGTCTCTAGGCCTTTGCTGTCTAGTGTGGCAGTCACTGAACAGAAAAGGCTGAATGTATTTAAAGAATGAAAACACTTAGAACCTGGCTCATACCAGCCAGACTTCAAGCAGACTCATGTTGAATGACACAGAGAGAATGTCTCATCCTCACAGCACACTCTGAGGGACAGCTGCCCAAGCCTGCTGGGAATTGTATTCAGTGAACTCACAGAGCCCAGGCATCACAGGCTGGTCTGAGTGTCAGGTGCTGGGCCCATGGGAGGGAAGTGTGGAAGTCATTGTCTCAGCTCCTTACTTTTACTTGGAATTGCTTTCAGTTTCAGTTACTGTTGAAGGCCTGAGGTCCACAGAGTCCAGGGGAGAGTTAAGAACTGGAGTGATCCTGTGTGACTTGTATCTTAGTCTGTTTTCTGTTGCTATAACAAAATACCTGAGGCTGGTGCTTTGTAAGTAAAGCCATGCTTAGCTCACCATTCTGGACTGACAAGCTTGGCATTGGTATTGGCTTTGGTAAAGGTCTTCTTGGATAAAGGATGAAATCATGGTGGGGATGGAAGCCAGAGATCTAAGAACTACCAAAGTGCTGAGGCAACATTACTGCTCCCTTCTTATGGCTCCAGTCACAGTCCCACTAGAACATCTTTCAGTGTTATCACAACGAGGACTGAGTCTCCAGCACATGGCTCTTAGAGAGTCCAAGTCACAGCCCAACAGCAATACTCACTCTGACCTACACTGTCTTCTACAGTCATGGGTGAAGCACTCATTGATGTTTGTGTATCTAAAGATTGGATCACTTACAATGGGTTCCAATGAAGACTTCAGGTGGGGAACCCCTTAGGGTCACCAGCTATACAATATCCAATGGGAAATGTTTTCTGGGGAGGAGGGAGCTAGGTATGCCTGCTGCTCTGGACTAGAGGAAATGTGACTTCTTTCCTATGTCAGTGCATACACACAGGGTCTTTTACTGTCTGGCCTTCTTCCCCTTGCTACTGAAGAAGCACAAGCTTGTCAGCCTCAGGGCATCATGTCTGATCGCTTAGCATCTG
>PVIH01007764.1:57165-97713 GCA_004025045.1 Sigmodon hispidus
CCCCCCCCCCCCCCCCCGAATGGCAAGCTAAAGGACATTTCTCTGTCTTCCTGCACATGGTCCTTCTAGAGAAAAGAGGTGACAAGCCACGCCCCCCCACTTTTCACCCAATCCTCAGATCAGGAACTAGGGGTAAAGCCCCATCTCCTTGTGCAGTCTGTATCCCGTTGCCCTTTAGGTCCATCCACAGCAGGGCATAAATCCTAAAGGACATGTGGGAAGCGGTCATGCAGTGGCCTTCGGGGTCCTGATGACTATATCTATAGACTCCCAGACTCAACAGTGGAGCTTCTGGGAAACATGGATTATGGTGTCTTGTCACAGTGTTCCAGCCAGACTCTGTGCTAGCCCACCTTCACCCTGACCTGCTATGTGTCTTCTTTGATGCGAACCTTGGTAGGTCCTAATGATTTTTACATGGCCAAAAATAGATCCCATGTAGGCTTTACATGCATACTAGGGAGCTGTATAAATGATTTCACAGATAAGGTGCTACAACTCCAGCTAACTATGCAAGTGCTGAGAAGACGTTTCCCAGTTCCCAGGGCATCCCAGGCTCAGAAAACTCTCTGACCATGTGAGTTACTTCTAAATTCTCTCCCACAGGGCACAACTCAACCCAAAACATACAGGTTCTCTTGAGTTTGGGTGGACAGTTTATGAATTAGCTCATGACCTTGGGGGAGTGACAGCGTGGTCTTCATCTTCGCACAGGTGTTTCCACATGACAGCTATGATGGTCAAGGCTGATGAGGAGGGGGAAGAGGCAGACGGCACGGAGGAGGAGGTGTGGCGGGAGGTCAGGACCACACAGAGGGATCGTGAAGATGGAGACTTTCTCTCAGAAGAACGAGAAGCAAGTAGAACTTCTTCAGTCCAAAGAAGGGATCTGGGCTGAAAAAGAGCCCTGGAGAGCCCACATCCTTTCCTCCAAGGAGGTGAGTGGTGAGACAGGACTTGAGTTCTGAGGGCAGGCTGCCAGCAGCAGGACCCAAGCTCCCTAACTGAACTTTTAATTCCACCCTTTTCCCAGGCCATCACCCTCCCTGGTACGTGCGGAAGCTTACTTCACAGGTTCTAAGGGTTAGGGCATGGGGACCAGGGATGAACAGTCAGTTTCTTACTGATTAACGGCCTTTGTGGCTTTCTCTACCTCTTCTTTCTTGCATACCCAGTGAGTCTTTTATTTCCCGGCTCTGTCTCCCCAGTAGCCCATACCTGGGTGAGATTCAGAGTCCTGCACTGCCCTCTGTGGGGACAGTGGCTGTGATTCTGGGACTCAGAGGAGTTAGTTGCAGGAAGCTGATTTACACTCCAGGTCAAATCTTAACGTTAGAAGTCACCCTGAGGCCTTGCCTCGTGCACAGCAGTACTAGGTAAGGTTCCAATTGTGTAGAGGCAGGTTCTAGTCTGTGAATGTGTTTGTTCTGTGTTCAGTGTTGGATGATTTTACTCTGAAGAAGTACCTTGCTACCAATTGCTTTGAAACTTGGTCTGCAAAATAAAATACATCAGAGAGTACCCTAAGTGCAATCTAGAATGTTATAAAGCAGCCACCCCCACCCTGTGCTCTAAGTGCATCCTAGAACGTTGTAAAGCAGCCACCCCCACCCTGTGCTCTAAGTGCATCCTAGAACGTTGTAAAGCAGCTACCCCCCACCCTGTGCTCTAAGTGCATCCTAGAACGTTGTAAAGCAGCCACCCCCCCACCCTTCTTTCCTTTACTCTGTCTCAATGGCACATAGTAAGTATCAAGTTAACACATAGTGTCATATGTCTGTCCTAGCTTATAACCAGTGTCTCTTTAGGACTTCTCCAGAAGGCTCCCTGGGGACATTACTACCAGAGGTCTTCTATGGGAGCACAGTTATTGGGATCTTAATAGCTAAGAACCAGCTGGGTTAATTGTAAAACCCATGGTCTTTAACACCACCCCCTCCCCCTTGAGAGTTCCCATTCCCAGCAAAGTACAACCAAAGTGGACTCAGCCCCACCCAAAATTCCCATTGCTGCAGATGAGGTCTAGTCTCGCCCCTGTCTGTGACAACCTCAGGTCCTCAAAGTGAGTGAGGCTGGGGACACCTCTCAGCAGCAGAGCATTGCCCTGCCCTGGCTTTGATTCCTAGAACCGTAAGAACCAATAATAATAATAAACAAAGGAAGAAAGAGAGTTTGAATGGTGCCAGTTCCCAGAGGAAAATCCAGGGAAGGTGGCATGTGCCATCATAAGACAGATGGCAGAAATGGGCATGTGTCCAGTTCTAGGCAGCAAATGTACAAGATTCCTCTGCAGCCAAATGGGCGGGGGGGGGGGGAAGGGGACCCTACAGCGCTGCCTCCACTCCTGGAGCTGTGTGACCGCTATCCAGCACAGCACCAAGGCAGGGAAAGGCAGGTGGCATTTTAGAACATCAAGAGTATATTAGGGGTGAGTCTAAGGCCACAAGAACTGCAGTGACACCCAGTCCTGCTCAATCCACGTGCTGCCTCCACTGCCCAGCAAGTGCAGGAGGAAGCAGGGCCCCAGGACAGCAGTCTCCTGGAACCCACTGTAGCGGCTGCTTCAGGGTGTCCCATGTCTGAGCCACATGGCTCCCCTGCCCTCCTTCCCCTCACAGAGCTGCCTCTCTCCCAGCCCTTGGCCCAGTCACCTCACTGACACTTATCAAGAGAGAGAGGTCGCTCGCACCCCTGCAGTGGGATCGCATCACTGGGCCAACACTGCCCTTTCCTGTTCCTCACCCCTTCCAAGCCACATGGGGGCCTCGGAATGAGGATGAGGATCAGGCTCTGCATCCCAGACCCTCAGCTGCAGCAACAGCAGCAGCGGCTACCAGATTTGCCTCCCGCACTGCCCCAAAGCCTTCAAAACAGAGTAGTGCGTTCCTGGGTGAACCCTCCTGCCTTTTCCTCTCAGAGAACTCCTTTCTCTTAGAATATCAGTGTCCCTCTCCTGGTAGCCAATCACTGCCCCTGCCCAGCCCATCAATCAGCATATCTATAGGCTTGGCTTACTTCCCGGACACACACACACACACACACACACACACACACACACACACACACACACACTGTGGCAGCCTAACTGCAGGCATGACTGTCTTTCTTTGGTCTGCCAGGAGTTTATGCCACTCCATACCAGCTGTGAAGTTTCTCCTTAGCCCTGGAGACACAGCCTAGTCCACAAGTGAGGTCCTAACAGAAAGCTGCACGAAGTTCCACCTCCAATGGCCTCTTCAGTTTGGGGTCTGGCAGCCCTCACTCCAGCTCTGGCCCCACCTCTGTCTCAGGCAGCACAAGCCAAAAATGACTTGCGTTTGTTACTCACACATGCCACCTCAGCTACCCATTTTGTTACTCACACATGCCACCTCAGCTACCCAAGGCAGCACCTCGCTATCCTTTGCTAGCTTCCCTTCACTAATCTCACACCCACTGCTTTTGGGTCGACAGCTGCCAACCGCATGCTCAGGGTCTGGCCCAGCAACGGCTAGGCGTACTTGGCCCCCCTCAGGTTGGCAGTTTTAGCAGTACCAATGGGCTTGGATGGAGAGGGATGGCCCCGTGGTCTGAGCTCAATGTTTGGATCACCCAGTATCACAACAGAATTGACAGTGACAAGTGAGCATCATGCATGCTGCTGGGAAAAGACAAGGCCTCAAAACCGGCCCCTTCTAGCTATAGTAACTGAGTCATGATCAGGGATCCTCTCTACACACACACACACACACAAAAACCCTGTTTTTGGAGCCAGTGTTGCTCCCTCTTTTAGTCTCGAGCCCCTCCCCGACATAAACCGGTTTTATGTTCCAGGGTCCAGATCATAGCAAGCAAAGCTGCTTCCAGGCACAAGTCCATGCAGACCTCAAACCTTAGCCGTTATGTTTCCTGGGTGAGCATAGAGAGAAGAGTCCCAGCCTCAGAGACCCTTGTCCATAACACTGCTATCCTCTGGGTCAGGACCCAGTCCTGCAGAGGACATGAAGAGAGTGCCAGCCTAAGAGAAAAGCATCCTGGGGAAAGTAGCTCCTGTGCCCTTCTTCCGGGTCACATGTCTCATTTAGATGTGAACACAAGTATTGCCCTGAGCTCTGCTACCCTGGGACAGACAAGAGGCAGAGAGTCAAGACTCAGCATGATGGGCCCCAAGGATGCTGCTCTGACCACGCCCCCCACCCCACCCCACCTGGCCATAATAAAAGTGGAAACACATGATGAGGAAACAAACAAACAAACAAACAGCTATTCAAGTGGAGCTTCAATCTTTTCAGCCATTAGCGTGGCTCTCGTGTGCCCAGCACTGAGCAAGGTCCTAAGAGTGAGGTAGAGGGGACATTTTCCTGCACCCGAAGAGCCCACTGACAATCACAGAAGCCCACATGCATGGAAGATTAATCACACATGGAATCACCCTTAACTCCCACCACAACCAAGTGGTCCATGCTCTTAATACTACCAAGTCATTCTAGCTCCACTGAAGGAAATCACAGTTTAGCATTGTCATGGCTGAGAACTGGAGTATTTTTCTTTGCAATTTACCATTAGGGAACAACTTTCTAAGCATGTTCAGCCTGCTACTTAGACGTGAGCCTCATGGTCGCTCTCTTTCACTGATCTGACGTGATTGCCAGCATCCCTCCAGATACCTGTGTATACCAGTGTATAGGCGTGACTTCGAGCCAGTCTTCAGTTTTTGACGCACATCAACTCCATTGAAATTTCACCTAAGCACCATTGTGTTTGCAGTTGTTGAAGCTCTGCTTTCGCTCTGTGTTCTCCCCGCGCTCTCCTCCTGGTGGACTGACTCCCTATTCTCATCCTTTGTGTGATGTGTAACACTGGGGTAGCCTAGAACTACACACTCTGCCATTTTTCTTACTCTTAAGCTGTAACTTAACACGGACAGCCTGGCTCTTGCCTTATTGCAGAGTTAGGACAGGGCCCGGCCAGCCCCACTATCCGTGAAGCGTTGCCTCTATATGCTTCCAACACCATTAGCTTGCCTCCCGCTCACACAGTCTGACCTTATTTGGTAACTACTTCCCCGATGTCTTCTCTTCACTGTGCTGGCATCCGCTGGACCTTCTAACGTCTGAAACCATCACCCTAAGCCATCCTCTTTCCTTCTGGCTGTGGCCTCTGGCATTGTCTCCCTTTCACTGTTCACTGGCATTCAAATCTAACCCTAACCCTAACCACCTAAGGTCCTTGTGTTGAAGGCTTGGTCCTCAGCCGTTGCTGCTGTTGGGGAGCATAGGGAGGGACCCAGAAAGGGGCGGGCCTTTCCTTCCTCTTCCAGGGACCCTGCTGTGTTAAGACAGGCAGCTTTGGAGGGATGCTCTCTGATATGTGTCGCTTTGTCTCAGTCCTGAAGCCATGAACCAGTCTGCCACTGACCAGATTGTAAACCAAAAGAGACCTCTCCTTCTGAAGTCAGTGTCTCTGAGGTCAACAGTTGTGGTGGAAATCTAACATTAATATAAAAGCAGAAATATCTTACTCTACACATACTCTATCTTGGATGTGAAGGATATTGTCCCAGTTTCTTTGGTTCAAGAGTATTTTTTTCTTATAATTTTCCATGCATCTGCAACTACACAGTTTTTTATGTTTATAATTCACGGTTTTTATCTTGTCTCCTAAAGGTAAGGAATCTCTTCTCTAACCTAAGAAATGCTCAGGGTTTTTTGTTTGTTTGTGGGGTTTTTTGTTATTGTTGTTGGTTCGTTGGTTTTTGTTTTGTTTTATTTTTGTTTTTTGGATATTTTCTTCAAGACAGGGTCTCTTATTATAGCCTTGACCATCCTGGAACTTGCTCTGTAGATAGACCAGGCTGGCCTCAAACTCGGAGGTCTTCTGCCTTTGTGTCCCAAGTGCTGGGAATAAAGTCATATACCACTACCACCTGGCCTCTGGTCATGTTTTTAATTCTAAATTTATCTGTGGTATTATTAAAATACTTTGAATAATGTGACAGTTATATTACCCCAAACCCTTTGGGGACTACTCTGAAGCATGACCATGCAAGAGTTTCTCGGAATCTTATCCTACAGTGTGTAAGAGTACACACAGAAATCAAATGCCAGGCAAGGGCTGTGGCTCCACGTTGGAGTGTGGCTGGCTCTTTTGTTCTGGATCACCTTTGGCCACTTCTGTGTTGTATTTTCTGACTGGGGTCAGATGGGATCTCAATGTAGCTTTAATTTGCTAGTGAAATTAAACAGTTTTCATGTGTTTATTGGACATATGTTCTTTGTTTGTAAACTGTTCATTTCATTAACCAAGTTACTAATTGAGTTGTTAGATTTCATTCTTTACATTTATTTTATGTGTATGAATGTTTTGCCTGAATGTAAGTGTACACATGGCTACTTGGTACCCACAGGGGTTGAAAGAGGGGTATCAGATTCCCCTAGTGGGTGCTAGATTTTCTGGAACTGAGTTATAAATGATTGTAAACACCATGTAAGGGGTGGGAGGTCCTCTGCAAAAGCACCAAATGCTGCTAACCATATCTGCAGCCACAGGTCATTGCTTTTGTTCTTTGATTTCTATGCATTCTAGGTAGTAACCCTCTGTCAGAGGTTCAGCTTGCAAAACGTTTCTCCCATTCTGTGGGCTGCTTCTTCATTCCATGGCTTCTTTTGCTAAACAGACATCTTTCAATTTCATAAGACACTATTTGTCAGCTGTCGGCTTATTTCTGAGCAACTGAAGTCCTAGGGAAAAGTCCGCTTCTGCATCTATATCTGGAAATAGTTTCTCTTAATCTTTCCTGCATCAGTTTTAGGGCGTCAAAATTTACATTAAGGTTTTTATTCCATCTGGAGTTGATTTTTATAGCGTGAGGAATGTATATATTTGTGTTGTTGGTGTTATAGGGTTTCTCTATGTATCCCTCACTACCTGTCTCCTAAGTGTTAGGATTAAAGGCATGCACCACACTATGCCTGCCTTCAATTTTCTCATATAATTTGAGAATGGAAGTTTAATTTATTGTTCCAGAGAATATCACAGTTCATTTTCCACTAGCAGGGGTAACCACAGCACAGCTGTGGCACCAGCCACTGTGCTGGGATCAGTTCTACAAGCCGAAGGTAGAGTACAAGACTGACCTTACATCAGTCAGCTGCTCAATTCATGATCCTCTGACTGACCTAAGCTCCAGACACAGGCTGCATATCTGAATGCCCCTGAAAGGTCCAACACAAAATGCCTCCTAAATCTAAGTGGTTCTCTTGCTTTCCAAACAAATATTAATTAGATGGAAAGTACCATTACTGCTCAGTGAGTTTTCTGGACAAACTATTTGTGAAGGCTAAACACAGAACTCAGTAACCATAGCATAGAATAACATGGTCCCCTGCTTTGCAGAACTCTGTGAACTTTGACCAACCTGAAAAGCCATATCTACAATTTCCCACCCAGCAGTCAGATCTGCACAGCTTTCTTCCCATGCTGACTCCCCACCTTCCCCTGGACTCCCACATAAACTCCAGCCCCTAACGAGAGCAGGGCTAGAAGGCACACCTTTCATCTGGGCCACACTCTCTGCTGGAAGCCTACATAGGAAAGCTGAAGAAGAAAGGTCCATTTCTTCTCCTCCTTTCCTTGTCAGCACATCCATTCCTTCATACCATCGGAGCCCACTTCTTCAGAATGTCAGCACATACAGCACACTAGCACCGACACCCAGTCTCGTGGGACTAAACAGCTACTAGACTCTTGGAGTTTTCATTCACAACTAGCCATTGTTGGACTGCAGCCTGTAAGTCATTCCAATAAATTCCTTTTATCTATTTTCCATATATCGGGGAGGGGATTCATTCCATAAGTTCTGTGATTCTAGAGACCCCTGAGAGGTTTGAATGGGTATGGTCCCCACAGACTCATGTGTTTGAATGCTTTGCCCATAGGGAGTGGCACCAATAGGTGACGTGGCTTTGTCAGAGGAAGTGTGTCATTGTGGAGGTGGGCTTTTAGCTCTCACATGTTCAAGCTATGCCAAGTGTGATTCACGGTTGCTTCTGCTGCCTTCAGATCAAGATGTAGAAGTCTCAGATCCTTCTCCAGTACCATGTGTGCCTGCACACTATCATGTCCCTGCCATAATGAAAATGGACTAAATCTCTGAAACTGTAAGTCAGCCCCAAAGAAATGTTTTTCTTTATAAGAGTTGCTGTGGTTATGGTGTCTCTTTACAGCAATAAAACTCTAAGACACTCTTCCCAAAAGCAGTTGCCAGGGCAACTTGACAACAGAAGAGATCCAGGAGCACAAGAGATGACATTCTATTGAAGATCTTCAGATGAGCATCAACAGCTTTTTTTGTTTAGTGACCCTGAGTAGCCTCTGGAACTTGAAGAGCTCATGTGTTCAAGACAGGTGGTGGGGAGGGAGAAGCAGGGAGTCTGTCTCAGATGCCTTTGATCCAGCACAGAATAAGCCACTATCCATGGTTCCCAAGTGGAAGCCAGGGGACAGGATAGAATAGGAAGCCCATATCTTCATGTCATGGACATGAAAGAACTCTCAAGCACAGCTCACACACTACTGTGAGAATTCCTGCCTGGTGAAGAGTGCTCACTTGCTTTATAAAACTGGAAAAACTCAGAAAAGCATCAACACTGTGGTTTCTTGGGAAGCCTTGATACCAGAGATTAGCATCTTGGGAGTGGGCTAAATTCTCGAGTGGAATAGGCACAGGTATAGACCTTTGCTCTTGCATGAGACACTGTGTACTTAGCATTTGTGAGCTTAGGAATTCAGTACTCAAGGAACTAGCTACTAAAGACCTCATTTTCAAGCTGAACAGGTGCCCTTGTTGCATCTGATAATCATTAATTTACTGATTCTCTTTTTATGCGTTTCTACAAATTTTATATAAGTAAGTTATATAGATTCAGTTAGAACAGAAGAAGAGCAAAAGGAAAAAAGGAAATAATAAATGTGAGAGGGATCTGTTGAAAAATATGAAAGTATCAGTTTATATTTTTGATTAAAAAGATTAAGAGAATCAAGAAGGAGTGCTTCTGTAAATACAAGTTAAGGAAGGTCTTAGTAGGTTATACAAGGTTTGTAGACGGTGGGTTTTAGGGATGACAAATGTTCAAAGGCGAAAGGCTTTGAAATTGGTAAGGTTGTCATGGTATCATTTATGAGAATCAGAAGAACCAGAAGGAATGTCTGATCAACAGAGTGTTTGCTCACTTTGTTAGGCTTTCACCATTAGAGAAACGGAGTCTGAACAAAACCAGCATTTATTTTAAGCATTTTAGGCTATTTTATCTAAAAGTTACACAGAAGTTAAAATTATATGAAGGATAAAGCCACCCTTCTGTGTATTCACTGTCAAAGCCTGGAGGCCCGCACATTGAGAACAGCCAATACTTTGACCCTTCAAGGCCAGCAGGGACCCAGAGAACTACGGATCTCTCTGATAGATCATCTGACCTCTTGCTCAGAGAAGCCACAAAATCTCCAGAGATTTGCCCCTAACCAACCAGTTGTCGTATATTCCAGAGAAATGTCCCCATAGTCTCAGGAATCTGAATACTTGGGCCCCAGTTGGTGGCTTAATTTTCTGGAGAAAGTATGGCAGTGAGGGCAGCTTGAAGTAAGAAACCTTGCTGGCTTGGAATGAATTCTACTCTCTGCTTCATGCTGATGGTAAAGGAAATGGGCCTTCAGTTCCCAGCTGCGGCCATTCTACGGCCACCTTGTTGTCCCCACCATTATGGACTCCAGCCCTCTAGAAACATAAGCCAAGTGAACCTTCTGTAAGTTGTCCTGGTCATCATGTTTTATGACAGCAACAGAAAAGTAACTAATCATACTCATATGCACCTGCTGAAAAGGTCACTGGGGACCTCAGGCTGCATGTGTTGTGACACAAAAATTAGCATTGTGTGTGGATCTACACCATTGCTAAAAAAGGTATGGGTATGTGTTACTTCTCTGATTATAAACAAAAAGATGGTAAATTAAAAAAAAAAACCACACAAAACAGATGAGAGAAATAGGTTCCTGATCTGGGAACCTACTGTGAGATAATCTTCTTGCACTCTGTGAAGATGTATCTTTGCCAAGGCATCTTCTGTTGGTTTAATAAGAGCTGGATGGCCAATAGCCAGGTAGGAGAGGATGGATGGGATTGGAGAGCAAGTCAGTCGTACTGAAGAGAGGTAACTGAGCCACATGGTAGAAGGTAGATTTAATTAAGTTATAAGAGCTAGTTGTAAACAAGCCTAAGCTAACAGCCAAGCTTTCATATTTAATAATAAGTCTCTGTGTCATTATTAAGAAGCTGGCCATCCCACAAAGAAAAGTTCAGTAACATCTGAGAAAGCTTGCTATAGGAACCTTGCAGAGCATCCAAATGGGCTTGACAGAAATACCTAAGGTAGAAAATCTGAACTGTTTACTGATGTTAGTGAAGCACCTCCTTGGTGGATAGAGGCTGCCTGCCTCCTTCACCACTGCTGGTAACGTGATTAATCTTAGAACCAGTTGGGTCATGATTGGCTTAATAGAAAATACAGATTAAGGTAATGGTGCCCACTACACCACTGCAGTACTGAGGGGAATTGTGGAAAGGTTGCAGATTAAACTGGAACTACCCATCACAGTCCTTGGCACATTCCCTCCTCAGACAGAATAGAAAGGAGGCAGCAGCAGACCCTTAGCCAGGAAATGCTACCTAATTCTAGACACTGCACTGCCTTGGATCATTTGCCTATAACATTACTTAAAACCACACTTTCCCCCAAGAGAAACCTAGGGCTGTTCCCCTATGAAATATGTATGTATTGTGATGCCTGAAAGGGCATTGACCTTCCAGTTTGTCATATATGTGAATGCTTAGTTACCAGGGAGTGGAACTCTTTGAAAGGTTTGGAAGGATTAGGAGGTGTGGCCTTGTTGATGAAAGTATGTCTGTCACTATGTTGTGTGTGGGGGGGAGGGGAGTGTTGAGGATTCAAAAGCAATGCCAGGCCCAGTCTCTCTCCCTCCCCCCTCCCCCCTCTCCTCTTCCTCTCACTCCCTCTTCCCCTCCCCCATCTCCCCTCTCTGTCTGCTCATGGCTTAGTGTAGCTCAGCTCCTTCTCCCGCACCATGTCTGCCTGCCATCATGTTCTCTGGCATGATGATAATAGAATAAGCCTCTGAATCTGTAAGTCAGTCCCTAACTTTCTTTTACAAGAGTTGCCTTGGCCATGGCATCTCTTCAGTGTCTGAGACATCATCTAGAAAGTGCTGTATTGATTGCCATGTCTGGAAAGGGTCATCAGCCTTCCTAACATGGAAGCTAATGATCAGCTATATGTGGTCTTTTCTCCATGCTTTCTCTTGGGTTACAAGGCCTTCTCCCCCAGGCCCCACACTCCAATTGCTATCTCATTTTTTCCAGCTTGAGAAACAAATTTTAGTAAAATGGGGTGGTTTGCTTTAAATCAGTGAAACCAAGGTTCAGAGAGCTGACAGAGGATAGATACATTACAAACGCCCAAAACAGTGCTAGCGATGACAGTTCCTGGGAAAACCAGCAATCTTACATCAAAGAGACACTTTAAAATTAGGATTTAAAAATAACTGCTTTAGTCTATTATGGGGAAACTTGGTTGAGTATATCACTTAAAAGAAAAAGAAAAAGAAGAAAAAAGTCCTCCATATTATTTAATCTGATGCCTATCTAATTTTATCCTGTAAACATTTTAAAAGCCAGAGATTCCCAGGCATGACAAAATAGTACAAGTGGTAGAAATTAAATTTTTTTTTATTTGCCTTGGTGTTTGCCTGGAACTGGGAACTGGAACTAGAGACAGTTGTGAGCTTCCTTGTGGTTGCTGGGAATTGAACCCGGGTCCTCTGGGAGAGCAGTCAGTGCTCTTAACCGCTGAGCCATCTCTCCAGCCCCCGAAATTAAATTTTTAAGAGGTGCTATAGAGGTTGAAATGTCACAGGGAAATGAAGTCATGGCTGGAACGCATCAAATATCCATACATTATGTAAGAGTGACTGTTGGGGTTGTGGGACTGAGGCAAAGATGCCCTCTGGCCCTTGGGTTATAATCCCTAGTTCTACTTCCTGCTTGGGAAGTTGGAGAGGGTAACTGGAATTGTCACGGCCTCTGTGACTCTGTAGAGACAGGACACTACCCTAGTATAAGTATTGACAGGGTGACATTGTGGGGAACCATCACTACAAGGCAGCTGGAGTGGGCTGTGTGTTCAGTTGGCTTGCCCTGTCCAAGATCAACGTCAACCCTCTCATTGAAAGAGGAAGCTTCTGACCCCAGAGGGACATGTGACTTTATCTAGATTTCATCAGAGTACTGGGGTGGCCCTGGAGAGTTTAAGGCTAAGAACCAAATAGCAGCAGAATTTCTTTAGTGATCTACCGTAAATGAACAAAGTTGTGGATTACACTAGGGATACGACAGCCGACAGTGGATGCCTTCATTTGAATGGTTTGAATGGGAATGGCCCCATAGATTGCTTGGTCTCTAGTTGAAAGAACTGTTTGGGAAGGATTAGGAGGTGTGGTCTAGTTGGAGGAGATGTATGGAGGGGTGTGCCTCTGAGGTCATTCCCAGTGTGTGCCTCTTTCTTTGCCTTGTGCTTTTGGATGTATGCTCTCAGCTGTTTCTCTGCTCATCCGTCATGGACTCTAAGCCCTGAAACTGTAAGCCAATTAAATGTTTTCTTTTATAAGTTGCCTTTGCCAGGTGTGTTATCACACCAAGAGAAAAGTAACTACCACAAAGCAACCAGACCAACTACATGTGGTGTAGCAGACAAGGGGTCTGCAATGAGAGACAGTGCTGTGCCTTCCTTAATGGCTTCTCATCAGGGCACCATTGTGAGGCTCTTCATGAACTGCTTTATACAACGAGTTATCCGAAAAATTCAGGAGTAAGTGACCCTTTTCTAATCTTAAGGAATGATGATTTAAAAAATAGAAAGGAGTCTTGACATTCCTTGTTGTGGAGGTAGACGTCATGGTTACAGAAGGATGCTGTGCGATCTATGTATATGATAATTAGTTCAACAACTAATTAAAATGGCAATTAAGTAGAGAAATTCCTACATCTTATCATATTTCATATTTCAAATAGGAAATTCAGATTATGCTAGTTAAATTTAAAAATGAAAATGTACTGTGAAAGGGGGAATTATGGGAATATAAATGAAATGTATTGTCTTTTCTATCAGAGGCTTAAAAGAGTCAAAAGAAATTCCATTTTTAAAGAAATCTTTTTTACAAACACCATATGTTTGTTTGCAAAACTCCTTCGTCCAGTAAGCACTTTTCTAAGATCAAAATACTTTGCTTATAGTTTTCCAGTCATGTAATCATGTGAAGCCAAGCTCTAAGCCTGAGGTAAGACTCAGGACCCCTTTGCACTAAGAATAATGCTGGCCTGCTTGATTTGACATGGCTACATTTTAACAGAAAATATTTTCCCTTGAAATATTTGGATTGTATGGCAACTTTCCTGAGACCCCAGGCCCACTTCTAATATTCTACTTCCTGGGAGAGATTCTGCACCAGTTGTGACCCTCTGGAGATAATGCTAGAACACAGCCCGATGATGTGCATGCAGCTCGTTTCCTTCATGATTCTAATCACCTTGAGGGACTGTCTCTTCACTGGTGCTCCATCACTGGTCCTACCTGTGTTCCCAATGCCTTTCCATGAAGCCTCATCACTCATCTTTAGTCTACCTTTAAAGCACAGAGTGAGAGGCAGGCCTTCTTCCTGTGCTGTGAGCACGGGTGCTGTACCTGCCATACCAGTCACAACAATGTCATTCCAACTCTTTCCTTGGAGATTGCCTTTCCACTCCCTTCAGATACAGTTCCTAGATGAGACTCATCTTCCTCACAGCTGTGCCCTGAACAACACACACTGTGGGGACTGCAAAGGGCGGGAAGATGTCCTCCAGGCGTGTGCGTCCCTTACGAGGAGAAAGGTAGGTTGTGCTGCAAGGTGAGTGGAAAGAAACTGAGCTGTGGACAGAGGAGCGCCCAGTTACATCACTGCCAGACACAACTAGAAATGCCCTCTAGGTCACTTTGGTGTCCTCCTAATAATGCATGTCAAGATGTTATGAAAATGCAAATATAAAAGGAGGCAGGTGCTGGTCTGAGGGTCTCACATAGTGAAGTGTGAGGTACCTGAACAGAATTGGATGTCTTTTTTGGTGCCAATATTTTCCCACCATAGGAACAAGAGGAAAGTAGAGCAAGATAGGAAGAGAACCCTGAGGACACAGGACTGGGAGAGAGATGCTCCCATGAGTCTGGTGGAAGCCCCTCCCCAGGGGAGAAGGAGATCCCAGCACAAACAGCATTTCCTGTGAAGGCTCCCAACAAGGACTCACATTTCTCTCTCACACAGATGCTTTATGTTATAGTAACAAAAATGGGACTTTGGCCTTGGCAAGGATCTCTCTGTTCTTCCCTGGCATTTACTGACAATCTCAAACTGCTACTTTTGTTTATAGTGAAAATATCCTGCTTCCTACATCCCTGTGCTCCAGACTAACCTTATCAACTAGCCCTGTAAGGGACCCCACCCTGTGCTCCCATTTAGATCATAACCACCCTCTGACACCAGCTTCAAACCCTACTGAAGTCTTACAGGTGACTATTTTAAGACAAGACGGCAGTTCTCCCAGACACCCCCTGCCTTTGCTCTTAGGTGTGTCTCACTTTTGAGCATAATCATTTCTTTTAACCCTCACCCTTGAGTCTAAATTAAAGCCTTTATTAAACCTGGACTCTGCTTCATAATAGTTAGTCCTAAAATTCCTTTCCAAATCAAAGCCACAAGCCCCAATTTGGCCTGAGTGGAGGTCCCCAAAGATTAGGGGACCTCCCTAGCTGCTGCCAGTGGCATTGGGGCTGTGCCTTTCCTGAGTTCCTCACAGGGCTGTCAGGACTGCTTGACTGAATGACATGTTATTTCACTGTCGACCACCTTAAGCTCTGCTTTCTGGAATGGTTTTCCCCAGTGCTTGGAGGATCTGCTGTGGCTAAATGCCTAAAATGAAGCTACAGAACCGAGGGCCCTGGGAATGCAGAGAGGCAACTCCGGGGCCTCAGTTGAACCTAAGAAGGAGAAAGGTGTAGCGTATGGAAGTCATGTAACAGCTAGGTATGTGGGGATCACTGTGGCTAGCCCTGGCAGTTTGATCTCCTCACGTCTTCCACATGGGGACAAGCAGGATACGGGGAGCCATGGTGAAATCTCTGCACAGTGTGGGCACCTTCTGAGACGTCTAAGTGGCTGTGGCTACTCCCCTGCCCCAGTTCTTCCTCAGTGACTATGCCGTATCAGGCACCTTCCTTTGTGAAATCTGGTGGGAGGCAGGATAGGACTCAGATACTGAAGGGCAAGACAATGTTAGGACAGACAGAGAGGCTCCAAGGTCTGGTTACCTGAAGCCAGGACATGACCCACTTTCTATTTTTCTCCTGCTCTTGGAAGTCATCTATAAACAGCCCTGTGCCAAGACTGCTAAGCAATGCTTCTGCCCAGAAACACATATAGACAGAAGGTCACATGAGGCCACTTCACTGATACAGTTGCATAAAAATGCCTGCAGAGGGAAACCTGGCGGTGGTGGCCCACATCTTGAATCCCAGCACTCAGGAGACAGAGGCAAGTGCATCTGAGAGTTCTGGGCCAGCCTGGTCTACAGAGTAGAGAAAACTTGTCTCAATAAAACAAATCAAAAAAGTGTCTGGAGGTGGAAAGTTGGAAGTTCAGCCATGGAGAGTAAGCTCTGTCAGAAATGCTAGGTGCTTTTCCCTGGATGATTTGAGGACCCCATTTAGGAATTTCCCCTTATTTATTTATCACCCATCTGTCTGTCTATTCCCTAGACTATATCTTTTCCTTTGCTTCCTATAACCTCAATAACTTCCTTCTCTGGACCCTATAGCACTGATGAGGACAAAGCCTCCCTTGAGACTGCTATGTCCCCCAGAGTCCCAGGGCAATGAAGAAGACGTATAACTCAGCATAACCCAGCTTATGTTGGCCTCTGCCTCTTACCCAACCTTATTTTAATTTGCTCACTTAGGTGAGGTCTATGTTCATCTTCCCCAGAACCCCTATGACCAGGCAGGATCCCATATGGGAAGGGGCAGCCACTGGCCTCTGGAGAGCAAGGCAGAGGTTTCCTGCCCTCTGAGACCCACTGAACCAAGCACAATTGCTATTGAGTGCCCCAGTTCCAACAACCATGCCTGTCAGATATACCCATCTTCCAGGCCTTCTGGGCATCAGTGCAAACTCCAGCACCAGCTGTCTGGGCTTTAGCTCCTTACCTGCCAAGTAACGGGGTGAACAAGTCCTGCCACCAAGTCCACTAATCTTGGATTCATTATCTCTAATGCCTCCAAATGCACAGAGTTGGTATGAGGATTGTACTCTTAAGGATGATCCAAGATAATCACCACAACTCAAACCCTTATTTCCCATGGCTACCCTAATGGAGTCACTGCTCTGCACCACTCAGAAGGTGACTGTGAACTGCGAAACAAGAGTGTGCAATTTTTTACACACACACACACACACACACACACCGTTCTGCTCCTCTCCATCCCCCTTTGCACTTTCGAGTCCTCTCCCAGTCCCACCCACACAGCTGAGGTCCATGAGACCTCATTGCCTAGAAAGGTCTCCCTCCGGGACCTCTTCTTTAGGTTCAATACTAATAGAGCATAGTGCTGAGCAATCCTGAGGAACTAGGTTGTGAGCTGCAGCAGTAGCGCTCTGCTGTACTGCTCTGTGCACACCCTGCCCTCACTCCAGTTCTCCTGCACTGGGACTCTGGGCATTCATCATTATCCTGATTTTGGGATCCACAGAGAACAGTAAGGATGCCACTGGACATGAATCCGAGGAAGAAGGGTGTGGAGAGAAGAGATGGTAAGGCCACAAGCACACTCTTAGTGCTGAGCGGTGCTGCCATGGCCTTGACCTCAGTCTACTTGGGGAAGTCAGGGTGAGTGGAGACAGGCACCAAGCTCCCTCTCATTCAGGAAGGACAGCTCACTTGCTCCAACACGGGAATGTCCTGTGGGTGCTGAACAGATTCAGTGATCCAGTGAGGGTCACTGCAGCATCAGGATAGCTAGCTCTGGGGTCCTCAGCCTCAGTGGAGCCTGTATGGCTCTGGGGAGACCTCGTGGTACTACTGAAGGTCCTGGGTTCTACAGACTTTGCATATGTGTGTAATAAACAAAGCCCACACAAGAGATCAAAGAGAAGCCTTGGCAGCAGCTTCAGCTAGGTTATGTTGAGGCCAGGACCTTGAGTTACGTGTTTTCCTTTTTTTTGTGCTGATATAAGATTTGGATTTATTCTACTTTAGGTAGCATTTTTCTTCATTATTATACTGAAATAGCTGATGTGTTTTATATATATATATATATATATATATATATATATAATTATGATGATATATTTAACTACCACAGCATAATTGTTTCTATTGAAAGGCACAGACAAGATTTGATGACAATAGAGAAAATAATTATTTTCAGGAAAGGAACGAACTCCTAGAAGCTGTCCATGGTCATAGTGTAGGGCATGGCTCTACCATGGTCAGCAGAGTCTCTGTTCCTCAAGGTGCCTGAG
Organism: Sigmodon hispidus; assembly: GCA_004025045.1. NCBI lineage: Eukaryota > Metazoa > Chordata > Mammalia > Rodentia > Cricetidae > Sigmodon > Sigmodon hispidus. Next base: position 74,821 of record PVIH01007764.1, read on the forward strand.
GGAGCTAAGCACTTTTCATCCCAAGGCTGTAAAAACCTCTTCCGGCTGAATCGGGCTCACTGTCATTGGAATGGCCCACCCACATGGAGTCAGGGAGATATGCTCCTAAGAGGCTTTTATCGTGTGGCCCAAATGGGGCACTTTCCCTACTGTAAACAGGTCTTCCAAGTGGTGCAGCGCTAACCAGAAAAGGTTGCAGAGATGAAACTTCTGTTAATTGGGCTTATTATTTTGTAAATACCTGATACAGCCCAAGCCAGTGCTGTCAACCTCTGTAGATGATGTCACCAGACCTTGGGCCTACACTCCATTCCTACATCATTCCCCAAAACTAAAAGACTACACTGTGATTCTTCTACAGGGCTGAAGCTTTTAGACTCTGCCACATGATCACCTCTCTTAAACTTTTTGCCTGAACCAGCCATCTCTGTAAACCTAACTGTTTATAGCTACAGTGTTTTTATCTGAAAAAAAAAAAAAAAAAAAAGTCTGGCTGTGGTGCCCCATGTCACCTCCAGAACTGAGGAGGCTTGGAGTCCTTCCCATACGGTGTCCCTGCTCCTCATCTGTGTTCCCCAGTGACCTGATCTTGCGTCTGTGCTACAGATGCTCAAAGCAACACGTGGGGGAACAGAGACCTGAGTCTCCCAACTGAGACAATCACATCAAGCTTGATGTCAGAGGACAATATTCACATCTTGTCCTCTTACCAGATTAAACGCAGGGTCATTTATTTTTTTTAACTGTATAGATTCAGAGCTAGTTTCAGAAATACATTGCATACTTAAAGTTAGAGATTTTAACCATGTATCAGATGGGTCTACTGTTGTTGAAAATAAGTACAAGCAGCCCACACAGGAGGACCTTAGTGAATTTGTGAGCTCCACAGCAGGAAACACTGGGAGACATCAAACTCGACCTCTGCCCTGAGCAAACTAGCACATCCAGTCACACTAAGGGCCCAGGATGCACAGTCCTGACTCACTTGGCTCTTGTCACCTTTCAAGTTTCACACTATTGTTCCACCCACAGGACACTGACGTGTGACTGAGCCAGAGCACTGTGCTACCCCAAGTATTAGCAGCAAGTGTGTAAATTTATAGGGATCAATATCCCACATGTAGTCATATTGTGAAGTAATAAGCAGCAATTAAAGCAACAGAAAGGTACATTTTTCAATGAAGCATGCTTTATGCCAGGGAGCTACATCTGAATTCTACCCAATATTTCTGGAAGAAATGATGTGCTCTCTTACAGAGCATGGGTCCGGGGAGAAGAAGATTGCCACACTGTTCTCTTTGGATCAATAGAAAACACCACAGGAAGGCTAAACTACGGACCAAACATGCCTGACCAGGTTTGCCAAATCTGATGCCAGCCATTTACGATCTATCAGGGGGTGTCTGGAAAGAAAAGAAACTCAAGATTCCAGGGTAGGCTGTCCGTGGGGCTGATGAGAAGGGATATGATTCTTCTGTTGGGAGGAGGAACAACTGTGGGCATTTGCTTGTAGCAGGGCTTAGATGGTCTGCAAGGAGGGTTCTCAGTACAGAGGCTATCAAGGGGCTCTTAAAGAGGAATGATGTCTCCAGTCCTGGGCCACAGCATCTGGACTGGCCGACAAGCTGTTGGGAGTAGGTTCTGCTGCAGAGGGGGAGATTGGGAAGGAGCACACTTAGTGGGTGCAGACGTCTGTTGTCGGCCAGATCTTGTTCCAACTGCGGTCAGATCAGCATGGCCATATTACCAGCTCCCTAGGATAGCCTCTGTGGTGTGGGGCAATTGGGCACTTTGTTTCTAATAGTTAGCATTAACAGTTCATCCAGTCCTGGCCAATTAAATCCAAGTTTATTCAATGTGATAGTGTTCCATGAGTGTTTTGGAAAAGGCCTGAGATCTGAGCCTCTTTGGAGCCAGAGGAGCCTCTGGGAGGAAGCCGATAGGTAAAGATGCTGAGGAGGAGAGCCCCAAGTGGGCTGGCCTGGTTTCTGCACAGGGAAAATGGCATAGCTTATTTGATCAGGACTGACCCCGACTGGGTCTGTATCAGCTTTTGCCTTTCTCTTGGCTCAGGCCTCATACAGGACATCTCCTGTCTTTCATAGCCACCTGGGTCTGACAAAACTTGGGGAATGGAATGAAGGAGGTTCTTGCCTCTGATCAGAGGACTCAGGTGAACCAGTGTTTCACGTCTTGGGTCTATCACCTCCTGTCCAGCTGTAACAACATTGGGCACAACTACTGCTCATACACAGCTCTCCTTGAAAAGTTAATGTGGTGATAACAGATCCTGTGCATAAGCTACAAAGCACCAGACCCATGGGAACCCTGGATGGTGACATATCTTCATGTAACATCTTCCACCCACATTTCCTTGCAAGATACAATCACCTCACGCATCTGGCTCATGCTCAGGACCCATGATGCCTCCGGCTTAGGCATATAAAGGCAGCAGCCACCCTTCCTCAGGATTTGCCTGCTTGGGCCTCACAACCCAGCACTGGTAAGTTTGTCCTATGAACACTCCTATAGCACAGAACAGGAACTGAAGTGTCTTCCCTGTTCATTTGGGCCCTGAGTACAGGCCTGTCACCATCATGCCCAGGCTTTGGTCACTCTATTGCCTCCTCTCAGTAAGATCCATGTTCTCCTGTCAGTCCCACATGTGCTAGGTTTGGAGCACACTGAGAGACCCTTCTTCCTAAGTCTTGACTCATCTGTCCCCCAGAGGTCCAGAACAAGAGAACCAGGAACCTAGAAAATATAATAATTTCTCGTGGTTTTCTGCTGCCAGTGTGTCAACCGTCAGCCCATTTTGCATCTGTTTTCTAAGACTGTGGATTCAGAAGCAAAGACACTAAAACATTCAAACTTAAGACACACTGGAAGCTGAGTCCCCATCTGGGAAAGCTACCACTATGGGCCTGCAGCTTTTGAATGGCGTCTGTAGAATACCACAGAGAGGGACACTGCCCTCCACGCTCTGTAAGCCTTGCAGACAGTGCAGCGATGTCTGTTATCTGCATATTAATACTGAGATGTAAGCAAAGGTTAGGAGCACAACAGTGCAAGGAGGGGGGTACTGCTGTCAGCTCTCAGCCTGGCCTCTGTCCACATGCTCAGCCACTAGTCAGACTTTAGTCAACAAACACCAAAGAGTTTCCCTGAGGCATCTGAAGCCATGCAGCCTCTTTCCTGCTTCCTCGGACTTGAAGTGCTTGTCTCCAGATATGGTCAGTTAGGGAGAGGCTAATTATCTATGCAACTGCCGTGTAGGCCGTTGGTTTAGAATGCTCTGAGTTCTGAGCCCGTCAGTTGGCAGTCCAGCAGACCATTGGCCCTCAGGGTGGTGCTGGAGGGCAGGGGCCTCTGGGCCCATGGGTGTTCAGGAGAGCTCCATCCAGAGGAAAGGCATTGTCTCTCAGTTCAGAGGGTGAAGTACCCAAGAGCTCACTCAGGATGCAGGCCATTCTCTGAGGGCCAGGGACCTTCTCAAGGAAACCAAACCATTTTCCTGTCACCATGAGGCAGGAGGATTTGGGAAGATGATGATAAGTCTTAGGTTTGCTATCCAGGAGCTGTAGAGTCTCAGGCCTCTGTAGGCTTCTGGTAAGGCTCTACCCTCCCAGGAACTATGACTCAGGAAGTTGCCGTGACACCAGTTCATGTTAATTCTTCCAGACACATAACTGAAGATTTTTTGGGTAACACTTATAAAGAACCAGACATTTTTCTTCAGTTCATCTCAAAATAATAAAATAGCAGCAAGCAGGTCCTGCTAGCATTTTTACATTGAAGGGCAGGGAACTGAGACACCAAGGAGCTGATTACTATTCCCAGCTTTGGCTGACGGCCACCAGAAGCAGTAGCCACACCTCAGTGTTTTGTGCCCCATCTCAATGAAGTGTTTCCTGGTAAGTGAGTGACTCTAGATAAAGTGCAGCTATCACAGCCCAGCAGAGAGTTTCTTTCTGCATCAGATAAAGGCTATTCCAGAGAAACACAACAGGTCAAGAGAGTAGGCAATGGTAAGGAGCCCAGCCTCAAATGGGACATGGTAGCATACCCACAGCCAAGGGGAGGAAAGACTGTAAGAGCCACTTTGAGGTGATGCTGTACCCACCAACTCCCAACTCACCAGTCACACACCAATACTGGTTGGGGAAAAGTTCCTAAGGCCACCCCTAGATGAGAAAGCTACACACAGTCAACAGCCTCTGAGGGAGGAAAAAGACCCTGGATATCCAAGCCTACATGGGACAACATTAACTGACTGGGCTCAGTATATGTGTGCGTGTCTCTGTGTGTGTGTGTGTGTGTGTGTGTGTGATGAATATGAGCAGGGGCTTCCTGAAGGAGGAGGACACACAATAGGAGCTGGAGTAGAGAGAGAAAGGGATAGAAATGATGTATTATTATACCCATATGAAAATCTCAAAAGTTAAAAAATTAGGTATTTCTAATATATTCAACCTTTGTGGGTATTTTAAATGCACACTGTGGTGATTTGAGTTTGGATTGAGCCCCATAGGCTCGTATCTTGAATACTGAGTCCCTAGTTGGTGGAACTGTTTCGTGAGGAATCAGGAGGTGTGGCTTGGTTATCACTGGGGTGGGCTTTGTCCCTGCCTCCTGCTTGAAGATCAGACGTGAGCTCTCAGATACTGCCTCAGCACTATGTATGCCTGTTCCCATTTTTTCCACCTTGATGGTCCTGGACTCACCCTCTGGAAGTGTGCACAAGCTCCCAATTAAATGCTTTCTTTTATTAATTGTTTTGGTCATGATATCTCTTCACAGCAATAGAACAGTGGCTAAGATACACAGCAAAGGTCTGCTACCCCAAGCTCTGCTATGACCCAGTGGCTTCCCAGCAGCTAGAGATAGAGAGCCTAATACACCACTTCTTCCAGGAAGATAAGCTACCATCTCCACCAAGGTGTTTCCAACACCTTGCTGCAGCACGTGGCAAAGATAACAGTGAATTCAAAGTTTCATGTGAGGACTAATCCCCGATAAAGAAAATAAGTTGTCTCTACCCAGAAGCATCAAAATAAGCATCTGGCATAGGGCTGAGTTTCAGATATCCCACTCACCAGCTCACTAACGTCCCTAGGAATTCAGCTGCTCACTCAAATAACTTTGATGCACTGTGAGACAAATAACAAAAAATGTCATGCTATATGAGATAAAACTCATTCTATAAAACCCACATTTGGAAAATGGTTTTAGACCAGAAGAGAGCATCAGATTTCTTGGAGATTTTTGTGAGCCAATGTGTGAGTCCTGGTAATCAAGCCCCTGTCCTTTGACGAGTAGCCAGTGTTTTTAATCACTGCGCCATCAAGTGTCCAGCCCCAGGATGTATGTGAGTTTTACACACACAGTGTTGCCCTGAAAGGAAATTGTGCCTTGTAGCAGTCTATCTTTATCCACACCCACCTGCCAGTCATAGAAATGTCTTCATTTTATAGAAAGGTTGCCTTTTGTGTCAGGCTCACTTGTGTTGGGAGTGGGCACCAGTGCGCCTTTTCTGCAGCCGTGATTCCATTATGGGGAGATGGTGTTTCCCACCCAGCCCTCCATCAGCTGCATCATTTAAGTATTATTTTAGCTACGTGGCTGTAATCAATATTCATAGGAGGCTTTCACAGGAAATTATGAAGGTTCCTGTCCACATACCTCGAGACGGGATGCCTGCGACCCGGTAACTGCTCAACTCTGAACTTTGTCTTTACCCTGGAGTGTCTGAAGGCTCCCACCTCTCCACAGTCCTGCCAATGCCACTGTTGTTTCTTTCCTGCGGCCATTCCAGTGGGTGTGGGTTCTCTGCATCTGTGGTTGTACTTCTGCATGACTAGTTATTGTAAATGATCGTACCTTCACATTGACAATTAGTACAACTTCTTTGTAGAATATTTGCAATTTTATTGTAAAATGTTGCTTTGTGATATTTTTGCCATTGTTAGTGTTCCTCGTAGTTTAAGATATTGACTCTTGGGGCTGGGGAGATGGCTCAGAGGTTAGAGCACTGACTGTTCTTCCAGAGGACCTGAGTTCGATTCCCATCCACATGGTGGCTCACAACCATCTATGATGACATCTGGTGCCCTCTTCTGTATACTGTATATATAATAAATAAATAAATCTTAAAAAAAGAAAAAGATATTGGCTCTTACGAGCTACCACTTCCTTCCACTCTGTGGGCCGTAGTTCTTGACACACAAACGCTTTCATTACTGTCACGCTGCCATGATGGACTGCATGTCCTCTGCAAGCCAAGGGAAACCCTCCCTCCCTTAACTCTGTGTGTGTGTGTGTGCAGTTTTGTTACAGCAAGGAGAAGAGTAAACTATACAAAGTCACCTAGACAATGTTTGTTGAAAAGGCTATTTTCCCATCAAGTGACTTTGTCACCCCAGTGAAAATCAACTGACCCCCAGTGTGATGGTTTTCCAAACCCCAAATCTATTCTGTTCACTTACAGTGAGTTCTCTTGGCTTGGCTTCTACATGGTGCTTGGAGCTGGGAAGCTGCTCTTTCCCAAGGACAGTGTGAGCGAGCGCACCTTCAAGTTCTTTAAGTTCCGTGAGTTTCCATCTTACATTTTTTTTTAAACTTTATTTATTATTTATTTATTTATTTATTTGCCTTGGTGTTTGCCTGGAACTGGAACTACAGACAGTTGTTAGCTGCCATGTGGGTGCTGGGAATTGAACCCGGGTCCTCTGGAAGAGCAGATGGTGCTCTTAACCGCTGAGCCATCTCTCCAGCCCCTCCATCTTACATTTTAAACCAACATTTCAGAGGAAACAGGATGATGAGCCTTATTGAGAAAAGGTACCAAGCCACGTGGCTAAACATAGATAAGAAATATGGGCTAATTTAAGTGTAAAAGCTACTTGATAATATGCTTGAGCTACTGGCCCAGCAGCTACTATAATATTAAGCTTCCGAGTCAATTATTTGGGAAGCGGCTGCTGGGTATTTGGAAGGTTCCTGTCCACATACCTCGAGACGGGATGCCTGCGACCCGGTAACTGAAAAAAACATTTCAGGATTTGTAATTAGGCAGCTCAGGTTTTTATAGGAGTTTGTTCAAAGCATAAATAGGACATCGTAGTATCTTTACAGAGGCTTCAATTTATTATGTGACCTTCCTTTTGTGTGTTAAACTTCACTGAGATGTGACTAACATACAGAAACATGTACACATTTAATGTATGCATACTGGTGAGTTTCTGCATAAAATCTACTCTGGTGCCCCCAAGTCAACACCTCCACTAACACCCAAAATTTCAATAACAATACATCACACGAAGCCCACCCTCTGTGCTCAGTTAAAGGCAGGGTGAGAGGGCAACTGCTCTGCAGAATTGTTCCTGGTCCTTAGCTGAAACTGTGTCCTCAGAGCAGATCTGCAGTTCCTCTCCTGGACTCAGCAACGCTACTCTACTCAGGGATGCTAAGCAATTTGACTACTAGATACTTCCTATAATTAGAATTGACTTAGCATAGTGTTCATCAATTCTGTCAAGAAGAGCCAGATTTCTTTCTCTGCTAAGTCTGAATACTATTCCATGATACATATGCACCACATTTGCTTGACTTCACTCTTCTGCCACAGGCGTTTCAGCTGCTTCTAGCTAGTCCAGGGTAGTGCCTCAAAGCTGTCCTCAGCCCAACATTTACATTTAGATAGGCATTTAACTGAATCTGTAGCTCATCTGTAGATCACTGAGAAGTTTTCCCTTCCTGAATATACTTCCAGGAACATAAAAGCGCTCACTAGCTGAACCTCTAATGGCTCAAGTCTCCTCTTACTGGCACTAAAATGAAGGTGAATCCCAGCTTTTAGGGGCCTTTTCAGATTCACACTACAGCTTGGCTCAGTTTGCTCGCTTTACCCCAGAGATTGTCAGCTGAAAAAACAGGCCCTTTCCAGGGCTGTCAGCTGGAACTGTGTGATGGGCAGAGCTTGGGACCTACTAGGCATCACCCTTTAGGAGTGAATTCTCAGACAGCTACTCTTTGGGTGCTGCTAACTGGCTGAATTCCTAGTGTTGTGGATGACACCTTCAGGAGGTGGATTTCCAGGGCCTTGCCCAGTCCGATGGTTGGGAATGTGCAGACTGGGTAGTGAGGATGCACCCTCAGCTCACTTAGCAGTCATTTATTCTTAAGCACATCCACCAGGGCATTTCCAATGTGCTGGTGAGCTGTGCCAGGCCCTGGAGATGCAGGTGTACAGAGGCCATGCTGAGCACATGGAATCTAGACTCTCAACAAATACTTCCTGTTCAAAAAAATAAAAAAGGTAAATTGCATAGTTCATAACTCAAAATCACAGGACAGAGGGAAAGACAAAAAGTGATCAGGCGGAGGAGACCAAGGGAGCCCTCAGAGCGCACCCTGCTGGTCATGGTAAGGAGTTCACTTCCTGCAGCCCTGGGACCCTCTGAGGATCTGTAAACCAAGATCAAAAGGTGAGGAGGGGGAGGAAAAGAGAGAAAAGAAAGGAGGAAGAGAGAGAGAGAGACAGACACAGAGAGGGAGAAAGAGACTGTGAGAATTTAGCTTGTGAAATATGAAGAGTATTTGGTCAGGCATAGTGACACACACCTTTAGTCCCAACAAAGGTGGAGGCAGGAGAGGCAGGCAGATCTTTGTGTTGAAAGCCAGCTGTAGTTGGAAGTTTCTGTCCCACCAGCAACTTCCAAATACCCAGCAGCCGCTTCCCAAATAATTGACTCGGAAGCTTAATATTATAGTAGCTGCTGGGCCAGTAGCTCAAGCATATTATCAAGTAGCTTTTACACTTAAATTAGCCCATATTTCTTATCTATGTTTAGCCACGTGGCTTGGTGCCTTTTCTCAATAAGGCTCATCATCCTGTTTCCTCTGCATCTGGCTTGTGACAGCCTTTCCTTCTCCCAGAATTCTCCTAGTTTCTTAGTCTGGACAATCTGCCTGGCTACAGGTCAACCAGTGTTTTATTAAACCAATATGGGTGACAATCTTTACAGTGTATAAGAGCATTAACACATAGCATCCAGCTGAGGCTTCATAGTGAGAATCTGTCTCAAAAAAATCTATCTACATCATTATACTCAATGGATATTATTTTTTTTTCAACTCTTGACTCAAAATCAAGGCTCTTAGTCTTCATTTCCTAGACAGAGCAAATGTTTTTACTTTGCAGAGTTGGTCAAGTGGATTACTGTGTTAGTTTGATCTTCTGTTGGTGTGATAAACACCATGACACTCAGTGGGCTGGGCCTTCCATCAAGAACAGTTAAGAAAATAGCTCACAGGTATGATCATGGGCCGATGTGATCAGGGCAGTTCTTCAAGTGACACTACCTCTTCCCAGGTGATTGTAGGTCTGTGTCAAATTGACAACTGAAGCAAAGTAGATTCGAGACTTCCAGAAGAACATTTAAAAGCTTCCAAAGAAGCCGAACTGGACCACACAGGCCACTAAGTGCCCATAGATAGATGCCATCTTGCTTGAAAGAATCAGCAAAAATTGTGTATTATCTTGCTGGTACCAGCCAGTGCCAGGCAAAAGACTGGGTGTGCTCTGGCGCCACCCACTAGCCCTTCTAGGGCTGCAGGCTCTTTAACAAAGGCTTTCTCTTGGCCCTGCACTTAGGTTTGAAAGTGATTAAATTATCTCTTACTGATTGTTCCAGGAGGTAACTGTGGGGCTTTAAGAGAAACATCAATTCTCTCTGTGTCTCTGGAATCTCTGTTAGCTTTCCAACAGTATGACAAAATATTTGAGATCATATTGAAGGACAAAGTCTTGGCTCAGGATGTCAGAGGACTTAGCATTGCCACTGGAGTCTGTTGTTTCAGTGTATACGCTAAGGTATGCTGTTATATATCAGAGATGCTTGTCCCTCACAGCAGCTGGGAAGAGGGTGGAGTAAGGGAGAGCAAAAGTCTGGGGACAAAAATATTACCACCTCTAAGGCCACATCCCCAGCGACCACTTACTCCATCTAGGCCAACCTCTCCACAAATCCATGAATCTGGTGGGGCAGAGGCACTGCAGACCAAGCTCATGCGCTGTCCGGGGCACTCCTAATCCTTGGGGTGCGGACCACAAGTAAGTGCTGTTTTGCTGCCCAGTATTAGGACAGACATCATTTGGATCTCCAGCAGAAGAAAGAAGTGGTAGAAGCAGAGCCACCAGCCATACTCCTTAGCCAGCCAACGCCTCCGCAGTCTTCTAATAATTTTTTCCATTACTCTCATGAAGATTGTCTCCCAGAGATGCATCAACACTGTACCAGATGTCTTTCAGCTGCTGTTTCATCCCTACACCATACATGGTTGTTGCCCTCATTTTATGGAGGTTATGCAGTAAATAAGGGATGCATTGGTGTTGGATCAAACCTAGCCATTGCGCACCCCCTGCTGGTCATCATCTAAAATTACAGGCTCACCACAGCTGGAGGGTTCATCATGTGAGGGGGAGTCATCAGTGGGGCTGTGAGTGGGACTTAGGGCAAAGTCTGTAACTGGCCATGGGGCAGAGAACAGGGGCACTTCTGGGCCTCCCCTCGGTCTCCTACATTTCCAGAGCCAGAAGAAGCAATCAATCGGCAGTGTCCTCCCTGCTAACTTGTGACTATGTGGAATCCCTGGACTACAACTCCCAAGACCCCCTGTTCTGTGGCAGCGATGTTCTGGTTCGGCAGGTGAGTTTATGGTGGGCTCAGATTTTGCTCTGAGAGTCTGGCTCCATACACATCCTTCTGTTTATTTACCCTACCTATCTTTACATCTATTCATCCATTCATTGCAGCATTTTTTCCTCCAGACAACATGACACCATCTTGGGGCTTGGCCTGATAGCCTTGGCTACTAATGATCAAAGCATTATAGTGACAGCTGAGTCTAGTGAAAGCCATAGAGCTCTGACATTTCCTGCTGATGAGGGACAGCAGGGTCATGAGTCCCTCACCTGGGATTCAAGCTATTGTTTCATCCTGCTCCACTTTGCACTGCAAGGGATCCTGGGAGATGTTATTCTGAGGGGAAGTTCCGGTGCAGCTTCCTTAGGGTCACCATCCTTGATAGGGTGGGACTTGGTGTGAGGATGCTGCTCTGTAAGTGACCACCCTCCTGTGTTTGTAAGGAAACAGCACTGGTCAAGCTGGGATTTGGTGGAATCACACTTTGGTATGTCGTTTGTGCCCAGTCTAAGGTGAATAAACTTCTGTTCACTTCTCCCTAGAGAAAGTTAACAAATCGGCCCAACCTGGGGCATAATAGAGCCAAAGATGAGAAGAGAAACAGGTTATGGCCGTCTCTCCGAGTACTGAGGCACACAAAGGCAGAGCCTTGGAGGGCCCAATACGGCCCTTCTCCCCTAGTGATGGTGGAGCTTGTTGCTATGGTGTTGGCCTAAGACGGAGCTATCTGAAGATGGAGTATCCATTGTCTTCTCTGGCTTAGTGAGTGAGCTCTGCCATGTGTCTGTCTATGAGGGCACACGTGTCTGAGAACTAGGGGCATCATTAGTCCTCAGCACCCTGGATGCCACAGGGATTGACAGCAGGACGCTTTACTCCTTGCAAATTTTAGCATTAGGCTTTTAAAAACAGCTCTTTGGGATAGATTTGGACATAGAGCTCTGGGTTGTTTTTTATTTTCAGAACTTGAAATGTTTCATTTTATACTTCTCTGGCTGCTGATGAAAAATCCGGGGCGAGTCTGATATTCCAGTCTTGCGAGTTGTTTTCTCATACTGTTTTTAGTAGTTTCTTTTTGTTTGTTTGTTTTGACTCACTATGTAGCTCTGGGGGTCATGGAATTCACTGTGTAGACCAGGCTGGCCTTGAACTCACAGCCAGATGATTGCCTCTGCCTCCCAAATGCTGGGATTAAAAGTGTGTGTCTCTGAGCCCAACTTTGTTTTGTATTTTTTGCACCATGGCTATGATGTATCGTGAAGAGTTTCTCCTCTGATGGTGTCCCTGGGCTTCTAAATGCCTGTTGTGCTTGGCCGTGCTTCATTCTCTGGGAGCGGGAGGTTTCAGCTGTAACCCGTTGGCTAGTCTGTCTACTCGACCTGATGTTTAAGCGCGTCCCTTCTGTACCCTGAGTCCTTGGGTTTGGCCTCTTGAATGTATCCCAAACTTCTTGAAAATATTGTTCACACTCCTTAATTTTCTGCTTATTTCTGTCTTCCATATTATCATTTCCACTTTGTCCTCCACTCATTAGATGTGTTCTTCTGCATGGCCTTGTCTCCTGATGTGTTTTCTGATGTAGATTCCATTTGGTTTTTTTCATTTCAACTATTTCTGTGGAGTTATTCTAAATAGTTCAATCTCCTTGCTGGCCTCAATATTCTTGACTTTCTACTAACTGCTCCATTCCCTTTGAGACTGTATTGTGGAGGCCTGGAGTAGATTCCGTTGGTTTGTACGTCTTTTGCTTGCATCTTCACTATGATTAATTATTTATTTAAACACCAAGACTCTGAATTCACTCCGCTGTTCACTCACCCTTCTGCCAATCTAGCCCCCCTCCTGCTGGCATTTTCCCATGCTTCAGCTCTCTGTGATTGTGGAGCCCACTACAGGGCAGTTGGCTGGCCAGGCATGGTCATGGCCGTGGCTGTCATGGCCGTGGTTGTGTTGTGCTCTGCACATCTTCTGGGGTGAGCTAGTCTTCCGGTGTTGACTTCCTCTTCTTCTGCCTTCACCTGGATGTTTTGTTTCCCTGACCTTCCTAGAGTGATTGTGTCTGTGTGGAGCTTCAGCTGAGGGTCTGGTGAAAACAGAGCTGGCTGTCAGAGTTCCCGAGAACATTACAAGTTGACTAAGGGCCATGCTGTACCCCGAACACCAAGGAGACCAGAGGACGTCAAAACCTGGTGATGGCTTGGATTCTGTGATAGCACTGGGGGCTGTGGTCAGAGTCACAGGCTTGATGTGACTCCTGGACCCAGTGAGTGGAACTCTCAGCCCTCATGTCCACTGGGACCTCAGCAGAGGTTCTGACCATGGTTCCAGTGCTCTCACACTGGCCTTTGAGACTGCTATATCCAGAGTCCTGGTCTCTCAGAGGACTCTAAGCCCACTGAAGTGGGAGTCCCAGGTCAGCTCTGACTGCTGGGGCTGCTGGTCCAAAAGCCTGGTCATGGGTCCAGAGGCTTGGTCATGGAGCTAGAGGCCTGGTCATGGAGTCAAAGGCCTGGTCATGGAGCCAGAGGCCTGGCCATGGAGTCAGAGGCCTGGTCATGGAGCTAGAGGCCTGGTCATGGAGTCAAAGGCCTGGTCATGGAGTCAGAGGCCTGGTCATGGAGCCAGAGGCCTGGTCATGGAGTCAGAGGCCTGGTCATGGAGCCAGGGGCCTGCTCATGGAGCTAGAGGCTTGGTCATGGAGCCAGGGGCTTGGTATTGCAAGGTATTTACAATTTCATATCAGTCTTATAAGTATACTTTTAAGAAAACATAATTAGTTCAGATGTTTCTAAAATGTCTTCACAGATCACAGTTAAATCCTCCATGCCACTTCTTGACATAGGTCACCAGTGGTGCTTTGTCCCTTCAAGAGAAAAGTTTGGTGAACTCTTCACTCATGGGCTGGCCTTACACCTTGTCTTAATCAGGGTTCTATTGCTATGAAGAAACACCATGACCACAGCAACTCCTATAAAGGAAAACATTTAATGTGCTTGCAATTTCAGAGATTTAGTCCACTATCATCATGACAGGAAACATGGTGGTATGCAGGCAGACATGGTGCCTGAGAAGGAGCTGAGAGTCCTACATCTTAGCAACAGGAAGTGGTCTGAACTAGGTGTAACTTGAGCACAGGAGACCTCAAAGCCCACGCCCACAGTGACACACTGTCTCCTACAAGACCATACCAACTCCAACAAAGTTATACCTCCTATTAGTGCCACTCCCTATGAGCTTATGGGGGCCAATTGCATTCAAACTGCCACACACTTGGTTTTGTAAATATAGTCACAACTTTTAGCTTATGTATTGTATATGGCAGCACCTAGGCTGTGGTGGCAGAGTTGAGTGGTTAAAACCAAGTTGAAAATATTCTGTCAGTCCCTTGATGTGGAATGAGTAGTGATCATTGACCAAGAGCCCAGAGAGTACAGGCGTTTAGTTTTTATTACATTTATTTATTTATTTGAGCAGTGTCTATACCAACAGTGTGTGCATGTGTGTGTAAATCTGTGATGCTGATCCTCGATGTCAGATTAACTACATATGGAATCCTAAAAGTCAAACAGCTGGGCATGCCTGCGAGGGATAATTTATGCCTGGATCATTTAAGGGGGGACACCCACCCCAATTGGGACACCTGGTGGCAGCCCACATAAAAACACACGCAAGAAAGCTTTTGCTTTTTGCTGCTTGTTCTCATTCTTGCTGTCAAGTTCATCTATCTTGCTCCTGAGGTGTTCCCTTGCTAATATTAGAATATGCTTCATAGCAATTCCAACATGGATTGACTGGCAGCTCTCTGGAACTTTCCTGGGCATCAGCATCAGATTGGGACTGCTGAGACATCCAGTCTTGTAGACTGAACAACTATGGGATCCTTGGCCTTTCTGTCATAAGACATCCATTACTGGACTACTTGGAGCACAGTCTGTATGACACTCACACACACACACACACACACTTTTAAGAAAGTGTCTCAGAAGTGATGATAATGTGGCAATGGAACTCCCTCCTGGGGGTATGAGTACATGTGGTTCAATAGACATCTATGTGTGATGACTGAGACAGACTCAGTACACCCTTGGCTCTGTGCACATTTGAACATGTCTCCACCTTTTATGGAGATGAATCTGGTGAGGGGCTACCTCCCCCAGAAATGAGGGTATTCATATTGCCATATCCACCCTCCTGCATGGTCCTGTAGGCAAATTCTGGGAAGGCAAACTTTTCTGATTTAAATGTGAATCATCCCTCATGGGCTCACATAAGTAAACATTTGGTGCTCACCTGGTGGAACGATTTGGGAAGGCTGTGGGAACTTTTAAGAGGCTGAGCAGCCTTGCTGGGGGAAGCCTGCTGAGAACTGTATAGGTCACTTCCTGTCCACTCTGCTTCCTGAGCCTGGTCACTTCCTGTCCACTCTGCTTCCTGAGCCTGGTCACTTCCTGTTTACTCTGCTTCCTGAGTACTGATTCTCTCTTTCTACCATGTGGGTCCCAAAGACAGAACTCAGGTCATCAGCTTTGTTGGCAAGTGTCTCCACTCACTGAGCCACCCTACCAGTTCATTTACATTTAGATAGAACTTAACGGCTGATTAATGTTTCCATACACTGGCTTAGCTACTTTTCTCATTGGATAAAATACAGCAACTTAATGAAGCAACTCTAGGGAGAAATGGCTCATTTTGGCTTCCAGTTCCCGAGGGATACAGTCCATCATGGTGGAGCACACATGGTAGTTACCACAGAAGGTAGAAGCAGGAGGCTGGCTGGTCATATGGCATCTACACTCCCAATGGTGGCAGCATCCATGTAAACCGTGGTCGCGCTGTTTCTCTATTTGCATTCCTGGGAACATCATGTGGTCTTCCTCTCCAGCCTTCTCTTGCAGCCATGCCATCACGTGTGCATCTTGTTAAGTATCTGCTGTCATCACGTAGAGCCTTTCCTCAGCTCCTCCTGTGTCTCTTTCTCAGTGAGTCAGGGAGCAGTGTCTGGTTTTCCCCTCCTCCCATGTCCCTCACTGTTGGCCTCCTATGATGATCATCGCCCTTCCATAGATATCTCCTTAAAATTAGATCATGGTTCTGTCTCCGTGAAACTGAAGATGCTCAGCCACCATGCATCGTAGGGAGCAGAGAAAGGTCTGAGTGAGAGCAATCCTGAGAGAATGTGTTCTGAAATGGCACATCCTGTTAAAGATTCCAAAGGCCATGCTGTTACCCATATGGCCTGGGCTCAGGAGAAATGCCAAACCCTTTATCCAGAGTCTGAGTGTGTGTGAAGACCAGCAAGTTCTGCCTCTTCCTCCTAGATGCTGACAGGTTGAGACAGTTCATCTCCAGAGACTCCTGCTGAGGATAACTAACCCCTCCCTGTAAACATGCTGAGGTTCCAGGCTGTGGTGGTAGCATTAGAGAATCCCACCTGATCCCAGCTTCATATATATACCTATATCTAGATATAGATATTTTATCACTTAGCTCGCAAGGCCCCCTCCACACAACACACAGTAGTGCATGATGCTGTTCACTTTCAATCCCGTCTCAGGAGCGAGAGGCAGGAGGGGTGAGGATACAAGCCAGCCTCAGCGCTGTAGGGTTTGTGGTCACTCTCGGTCATCTCAGGTCACTGTTCTATTGCTGTGAAGAGACACCATGACCATGACAATTTCTATTTTTAAAAAAGCATTTAACTGAGGGCTGGCTTACAGTTTCAGAGATTGAGTCCATTATCATCATGGCAGGGAGCACGGCAGCACCCAGGCAGACATGGTGCTGGAGAAGGAGCTGAAAACCACATCCTGATCTGCAAGGAGAGAGAGAGAGAGAGAGAGAGAGAGAGAGAGAGAGAGAGAGAGAGAGAGAGAGAGAGAGAGAGAGAGAGAGAGACTGGGCCTGGCGTAGGCTTCAAGGCTTCACCCCCAGTGACACACTTCTTCCAACAAGGCTGTGCTTCCTTTCAAAGAGTTCTACTCCCTAGTGACTAAGCATCAAATGCATGAGCTTGTGGGGTCGTTCTCATCCCAGCCACCACACTGGGCTATATCAGACCTGTCTCAGAAGAAAAGACAAGGTTAGGGATGCTCAGCCAGTGCAATTTTAAGTGAAGGAAGTTATCGGGTCATGCGCCAGTTTGTGATTTGGATGAGCAGTGCATCCTGGAGGCTCATGGATTTGAACCCGTGGTTTCCAGTCCAAGCACTGTTGGGAGTCATGGAAACTGGGACTGGGACCTTACTGAAGAAAGTTTGGCTTGGTCTTTGCTTTCACATTGAAATCCCATGATGGCCTCCTGCTCAGTATGTAGCAGAGAACCAGGGCCTGACCTGCCTCTGCCCCCCAGCGCAGGGATGGTAATTCTGTGTTGGTTTGTACATGGTAAGCAAG
This sequence comes from Sigmodon hispidus, assembly GCA_004025045.1. NCBI lineage: Eukaryota > Metazoa > Chordata > Mammalia > Rodentia > Cricetidae > Sigmodon > Sigmodon hispidus. Next base: position 91,920 of record PVIH01007764.1, read on the forward strand.
CCCATGAGCTTCTCTCCCAGCTTCCGTGGCTCCTTTCGAAAATCCAGTTTTCTTCTATGCTGTACTAAAATGCCAGCTTTGTGTAGAAAGGATTGCTTTAGCTAATTTGTGTTTTGCTTTGTTTTGTTTTAGAAAACTGGGGTCCTGCCACTAACAACCATTCTAATTCCAGATAAGCCCAGCACACATTCTACTACTTGTATATGGAATAATAACTTTCTTATCCTTACGTTGGGAGAACACTGAGTAGTTTGCAACTACAGTGTAAGAAATCCACAGTTCAGGCTTTAAATAACCGTCTTCACCCTTTAACTTTTTCAGTCACGTTCTTATTGTAACAGGGTCCCAAACTTTAGTAGGTCTTGAGACCTTAACACAACTGACTCTATGACAGAAGTGCCATCCAGGCTGTAAATTCAGTGTGTAGAAAACGAAAAGAAAGGCCTAATCCGCCAAAGTTCACAGGAAGTCTCTAAAAGTACTAACCCTGCTCTTGGCTTCTGTAGTCCCGCTTCTGGGTAACTGTTCTTGTTAACTGAACTCTGTCGACCCAGGCTATACTTAAAGCTCAGCCTGAGAAAGGCTCAGCTACATCGGGGCCCTGAACACGCAGCGCAGTCACCAGCAGCTAATAAAGACTTTCTATTGGCTTAAGCCCATGTCTGAGTCTTCTCTGTTGAATCCCCACAGCATTACCAGATCCTCATATCTTAAACTGCTGTGGCATCTCCAGCTCACTGAAGCTTCCAGAAGACCTCCTACCATCCAAGCAAGCCTCCCTTTGGCCATTTTCTCTTGCACTTGTTGGCAGGATTCTTTTCCAGGTCACTTGCACATTTGAAAAGGATAATTTATTTAATATCAGTGGGGCTGCTCTCTGTGTCCACAGCAACCATGGGGCTACTCAATGTCCTGAGAACCTAAAGGATAGCCGTCCTTGCTACACTGCACTGAGTATTCTAGATGTGTGCGAGCCTGCAGTAACAACTGAGGTATGGATCAAAGCCAGTCCAACTCAGCATCACTAAACATATTCCTTTCTTGTACTGGCTGGTTTTGAATGGGCCTCCTTTCTCAGGGTCCTTGGGCACCCTTTTCCCTTAGCTCTGGTATGAGTTGCAGATGAATCCCAGGTACATCTCAGGGGCCAGGTTTCTCCCACCCATTCTTACAAGATGAATACTAGTAGGTGGGTAGCCTGAGCTAGACTCTGAGTCCGGAGATGCCTTCCCCTTCCATACCTTCCCAGAATCCGCTTCAGGGCTCTCCTGTCACAGAGATGTAAGCTCTTCCAGGCTTCTAGTCCAGGAGGAAGGTGGCCTTGTCTCCAAGACAGAACTTTTGGCTTTATATACTTTCCCTGTCACTGTGGCAGAATACCCCAGAGGAAACAAGCTGAGGGAGCAGGCTGCTGACCTCAGAGGTTTCAGCTCTCTGTGGTGATTTTAATTTGCATTCAAGGGAAATGGCTCCCTGTTTGCACAGGGAGCTTGGCTCCTTTTGTGAAATGCCTGTTTACAAGTTTTGTGACCAGAGGTGGTGGTTTTTTCTTAGTCTGTTTTTCTATTTTAGGTTCTTTGTGATGATAGGAGTAGCTTCTGCCTCTGCCCCTCTGCCTCTGCTTCTGCTTCAGTGCTGGGAATTAAAATCATAGGCCATTGTGGCTGGCTTGCTTATTATCTATTTTTAAAATATATTATAGTTTTGATGTCAAGTCTGACCTTTCCTTCCTTACCCAGAATCCCAAGTTTCTCTCCTATTTCCGTCCCTTTCCTCCCCTGCTCTGTGCTGCTCTCTCTAGGGTGAGCCAGAGGCCCCCGCCTAGTTCTCTTTAGGGACTCTTGACTGAGTCCACGAGGCAAATTGGTACTTACACAGTAGATTAACCTGAGAAATGCCTACAAATTTTGAAGTGTAATCAGTATATTTTATTTATTTAAAATTTTTATTTTATTTTACTTTTTAAAATATTTATTTATTAATTATGTATACAGTATACAGAAGAGGGCACCAGATCTAATTATAGATGGTTGTGAGCCACCATGTGGGTGCTGGGAATCGAACCCAGGTCCTCTGGAAGAACAGTCAGTGCTCTCAACCCCTGAGCCATCTCTCCAGCCCCTATTTTTTAAGATTTTGCTTTTTAAGAATTTTGTGTCTGAGTGTGGGTTTGTGCACACAGTGCACAAGGCATCCAGAAAAGGACATCACTTCCTGTGGAGCTGCAGATACAAAAGGTAAGGTTGGGAGCCACCCAATAAATTCCTAAAACCAGACTCTGGTTCCCGGCCAGAGGCAGTACTTGCTCTTAACTGCTGGCCGTCTCTCCAGCCCTTCTTATCTTCATTTTGAGACAGGGTCTCATGTGTCCTAGTCTGGTTTATGTATCTGAGGATGACCTTGAACTTCTGAACCTCCTACCTCCACACCCAGAGTGCTGGGGTTGCAGGCATCCTCTATACTTGCATTTATTGAATGCTAGGTGTGGAACCCAGGGCCATCTGAGATACATCCACAGCCAATAGAGTTTTATAGAATAGTATAAAATATATAGTATGTATGTGGAGAGCTTCACAAACAAGTGAAAACAGAAATAGCTCAAGTGTAAACCTTTTTTACACAAAGATAAATAAAAGAGGTTTTTGATAAGTGAAAGAAAATTCTAGGGAGGTCACTAGACATCATTTGAGGGGTGGAAGACTCATGAAAGGTAAGAGTGAATTTACTAATTATTTATGAAGTTTTTTTTGGGGGGGTGTTTTGTTTTTGTTTAAATCACAGCAGTGTTGAGTAGGGTAACTGACTTTCTCGCTGGCTTTGGGGCGCCATCTAGTGGTCTGTTTTATAGTGTTTTTCTTTGCTGCTGTGGTAAACTAGGGAAAGCTAGAGATAGCCTCAGTGCCCCAGACACAGCTCCTGGAGGTAGGCTGCACTAGGGGATGGTCTGGAGTCTCATAGGTGCCCATCTGTTCCCAGGAGTCAGCGGGCTGTTAAGAAGGTTGTGTGACTGCACTGTCGACATCTAGGCAGGGACACAGTTCCACATTGACACCCTTAGCATCCCAAGGACATTTCCTACACTTCGAAGGTCATCAACTCAAGCCAGACTGGGTTCGTGACTTTGATGCTAACAGAAATGTCTCCCACAAACGCATTAACTTTCCACAGAACTGTGGAGACTTGAGATCTGCTGCCTTAGCCGAGGTACTTCCCTGAGGAATGTTGCTGAGTGATGCCTCTTATAGGAGTGACTTCTGAGAAATGCTGTTGATTTGAAGCTTGCCTTTACAAACCAAACCTCATTCGGCCTCTAATTAAGTTTATAACATGCTTTGGGACCATTTATAGCCATGTACTCATTCTGTTTTTACACTGCGAATCCAGTTCAGAATAATCTGACCTTTTAGAAAAGCATCGAAGTGGCTGGAAAGAGTGCCAAGTGCTGAGGTTCAATTCCCAGAACCTGTATGATGGTTTGTAACCATCTGCAACTCCAGTTTCAGGTGATGCAACACCACGGGGCACCAGGCATGTGCTGATATACATGTAGACAAAACACCTGTACACATGAAATAAAATGACAAAGGAAACGCAGTTTAAATCAGTCTTCCTGGTATACATGCTGGTTATTTCTCTTTCTTTTATGACTCATTCAGGGTCGTGATGCAGAACAATGTACATATGTGTACGACACAGCAATTAGGTCTAAGACCACTTGCTGGAAGCAGAGAGATATTGAAGGCAATACCCACCTCACACCAAAGAAAATCATGGTGGAAGCAACATATGAGCATAGGTTGCTAGCAGCTGGTTGTGGTGTGAACTGTTCTGAGTCTGTGGGGCCAGAAAAACAGCTCCCACCATGTTGTGGGAATTCATTTCGTTCAGCCAATGACTTTGGGGCTATCTGGTCTGATGGGCGTGCTCTTTTCTGGGTTTCCTGTTAAAACTTAGGAGGGGGCGAGCATGCTCTCTGTTGGGTGGTTGGTTCCCTTTACCCTTGGGCTGGATAAGCAGTGGTGTTTACTTTGTTCTGTATCCATAGGTGTATCACACCAATTTATATCTTTATAAGCTCTTGAGATCCTTTAACAGACTCTTGTGAGTTCACATAACACCACCATTGTTGGAGTCCTTAAACGATTAACACAAAGCTCCTTCATTCCTTCTCATTACCGCCTTTGTCATGCTGGGCAGTAGAGAGGACGGTCCTGGACTGAGACCAAGACAGATCAGAAGAGACTAGACTCACTCGGGTACACAACACCACAGGACAGTTTCTTATTTTCTATACGGGACAACCTCGGTCTATGACTCCCACTGCCCTTGGAGATGTGGGAGAATTGCTGAGTTCATCTTTCCCAGGAAGGGAAAGCAGAATCCACGGAGCATCTCAAATCTCCAAGCCCCACAGGCACCAAAGGGTTTTTGTTTTCTTCCAGCCTGTGGCTTCTGTTGTACCAGTGCCAAGGGACCCCAAAGACCACCAGGGAGCTGAATTCCGTTGTAAACACATGAGTTTATTCTTTTTCTTTTTCTTTTTTTCCTGTCTCCTCTCTTTTTTCCTTCTTTATTTTGTATTTATCAAAAAAACAGTAACATGAATTTAAAATGCGGAAGAGTTAACAATAACTATGAACAGGATAAGAATCATAAGCATGGCTTATCAAGGGTGGAAATGCAAATAACATTGCTACACATATATTTTCTTTGTGTTCAGCTTTCCCTCTGAATTTTTTTTTCCATCCCTGTATATCCTTATTCAAGGTCCCTTCCCCCTCCCACCACATCAGGTCATTTTTCTTCTCCACAATTCCCCATTCCCTCCCTTGGCAGGGAGCAGACAGTCCTATGGTCACACTGGTCCAATAATGCTTGGATCAGTCTTCACTCCCAGCCAAATCCAGTTCTGTCCCCCCTCCCTCAAGAGTGAGTCAGATGTTCCTATAGATGGACTGGGGTTCGAAGGGTCAGTCCAGGGTGTTTCTCATCCCAAGATGTTCGGTGGTTGTGGTTTGCCGCTTGGGCATGTTTGGCTTTTTTTCTTGTTTGTTTGTTTAGAGACCACTAGTGAGTGAGTACATCCCCTGCTTATCTCTCTGAGATTGTGATACCTCGCTCAGGAGAATATTCTCCAAATCCATCCATTTGCCTGCAAATTTTAGGATATCGTTTTTTCTTACTGCTGAGTAGTATTCCATTGTGTAGATGTACCACAGTTTGTTAATCCATTCTTCAGTAGAGGGACATCTAGGTTGTTTCCAGGTTCTTGCTATTACAAATAATGCTGCTATGAACATAGTTGAGCTAATACCTTTGGAGTGTGAATATGCCTCTTTAGGGTATACACCCGGAAGTGGTATTGCTGGGTCCTTGGGGAGATTGATTCTCAATTTTCTGAGAAACCTCCATATTGCATTCCAAAGTGGCTGAACAAGCTTACACTCCCACCAACAATGGAGGAGTGTTCCCCTTGCTCCGCATCCTCTCCAACATAGGCTGTCATCTGTGTCTTTTATCTTAGCCAATCTAACAGGTGTTAGGTGGTATCTCAAAGTTGTTTTGATTTGCATTTCTCTGATGGCTAAAGATGTTGAGCACTTTTTCAGGTGCCTTTCAGCCATTCATAGTTCCTCTGCTGAGAATTCCCTTTTTAAATCTGTACCCCATTTTTTGATAGGGTTATTCAGGGTTTTGGGCTCTAAATTCTTGAGCTCTTTATATATCTTAGAGATCAGTCCTCTATCACTTGTAGGGTTGGTGAAAATCTTTTCCCATTCTGTAGGCTGGCGTT
>PVIH01007765.1:0-85464 GCA_004025045.1 Sigmodon hispidus
GTCAGAGGGGATAAAGAACTCAAGGAGAGGGGCTGGAGAGATGGCTCAGCGGTTAAGAGCACTGTCTGCTCTTCCAGAGGTCCCGGGTTCGATTCCCAGCACCCACATGGCAGCTAACAACTGTCTGTAGTTCCAGTTCCAGGCAAACACCAAGGCAAATAAATAAATAAATAAAGTTTAAAAAAAAAAAAAAAAAAAAGAACTCAAGGAGAACATGGCCCATCAAATCTACTAAACAAGATTTACATGGATTCACAGAGACTGAAGGAGCAAGCATGGAGCCTGCATGGATCTTCACCAGGTCCTCTTTGCATATGTTATGGCCTTTAGCTTGGTGTTTTATAAGACTCCTAATAGTGATAACTGGTGTATCTCTGACTTCTTTGCCTTCTTTGAGGACTCATTTCCTCCCATTGGGTTACCTTGTCCAGCCTCAATATGAGGATTTTTCTCAACATATTGCATCTTGTTTGGTCTGGTTTTGTTGTAATCACTTGGAGGCCTGCTATTTTCTGAAGAGAAAATATGGGGGAAGTGGATATTATCAAAAGAGAAGGAGGTGGTTGGGGTGGAGAAATTGAAAACTGTGCTAGCTATGTATTGTATAAAAAAGAATCTATTTTTGATTAAAAAAAAAGAAATTTGGTTATACAAGGTCTCTGGTACAGGGAGGCACTTGAGATTGCAATGTGCACATACACATAAAGGCACAGGTACATATATAAATTATTATGAAGAATTAAATCAAAGGCTTTAGTGTTTTTCTCCCATTCTTTATTCTATATTATAGATTTCATACTTAATGTTTATATGTTATTTTATAAAGAATTGAATATATTGTCTTTCAGGCTGTGATTTTTTTTTTATTCATTTTTTCCATTAGAGAGCTAAAATGTGTTTCTTTTTTTCTGATTGGTTGTTTCTTATTTTATGAAATCCAACTTGTCTTTTATTTTTAGATAGTATTTTTGGAATTGTATCCAAGATGTCTGAACTGAAGCCAAAACCCACAAAGTAAATTTACTGTCTTTTATTGAAATATATTCATAATTTTATGTTCACAGTTACCTTTATAATAAAACAACAGATTCATAAATTTTTTGAAAATGTTTGTTTAACATGAGGAAATTTTCAAAATTTCCATTTGTTTCTTGTTAAGAATATTCAGCCTAATTGCTGTTCCTCAACCTGTAACATGTCTGTTCTCTGTGAGTTTTGGCTCTGTATTTGGTATTTGTCATTGAGACAAAGCATTTACTTAAAAAAATCCTAAAGATGAAAAGCATTTTGCCTTTAAATGCTTAATAGATTTCAATGTGCTGAACTATGGCTGATTTAAGAGAAATATTATGACAGTAGAGCTGCATGGCCGAGAAGCTTGCTCAACTGCGATAATCTGGAGTGGGGAGGTGTAGAGGGAGAGGGACAAGGTTGCATTAAGGAGGAAGCTTGACCTTCAACAGCATGTGACCTACTATTTTACATCCTCTAACTAGAATCAATTGCTCAAAAGGCCATTAACAAAGTTACACCTCTCAATAGCTTCTATAAGGCACTTTGATTTCAACACAGGAGGCTGTTTAGAGTCACTTCATAGCCAGGCCAGGAGAGTTTCATTGAAATTTTTTGCAGCACTCACTTTCTTCTCATTTTTATTGATTTTTCTGGTATAGCAGTTTGTACATACAGTTTCTTTGTGGCAGATATGTTTAAATTAGCCTAGTCAGTGGGTTACATTTTAGTGTGTTATGTTCATTTCAGTGCACAATAAGTTACAAAAAGGTCTGTTGTCTTTCCCAGTGTTTATTTTGAAAGTTAAAGAGCTGACTATGTTACAGCTCAATGCCCAAGTTTGTTCAGCTTGTGTTTCTTCATACATGTTTGTGGTTTAATTAGCAACTATTGACACCCTTTTAACTTTTACTAATTTGACAAATATTTCATGCTAATAGAAAATAGTTGTTAATGCAATTTGGAAAACCTGTTTGAGATTTTTGTTAATCTGATACAACCTGGGCCTTAGTTCTGTGCTCATGTTTTTCACAGTACTTGTATGTAAACATTTCAGAAAACTAGAAATCTATCTCCCCAAAGATCCAGCAATACCACTACTGGGCATGTACCATAAAGATGTACATTTGCATTACAAAGGCATTAGTTCAACTATGTTCATAGCAGCATTATTTGTAATAGCAAGAACCTGGAAACAACTTAGATGCCCCTCAGCTGAAGAATGGATTAACAAACTGTAGTACATCTACACAATGGAGTACTACTCAGAAGTAAGAAAAAATCATAGCCTAAAATTTGCAGGCAAATGGATGGATTTGAAGAATATCCTCCTGAGTGAGGTATCACAAATCCAGAAAGATAAGCAGGGGATGTACTCACTCATTAGTGGACTTTAAATAAAAAGCAAAGCATGTCCAAGCTGCAAACCACAACCACTGAACAGCTTGGGATCTGAAACACCTTGGACCCGCACCTTGGAGCTCATTCCATCTAGAGGAACACCTGATCCAGTCTTAATGTTGGGGTGAGGATAGTGGATCTGCCTAGAGTGTATGCTGAAGCTAACTTGGGACCTTGGGACCTCCTGCCCTTGCTGGGGAGGAGATAAAGAGATGGGGAGAAGAGAGTGTGACTGGGAGGGGCAGGAGGGATAAGGGAGTTTGAACAAGGGGGTACAAGGATAAAAAGTGAGACTTCATCCATAATAAAAGGGAAAATAAAGTATGTAAACATTTCAATAAAACCTTTTTCAGATTTAAGAATCTCCACTATTAAGTCAGCTATCTTGATAATAATATATGAAGGTGGAGTCGGATATTAGCAGAAATAAAGTTGAGTTTTCACTGGAGCAATTAATGGTTTATTGACAAGGAATGTAAGAATTTGAGACCTTTCAGCCAGGTTAATAATATCCAGCATATGTTAACTTGTTGAAATAAATTTGAGGAAGAGCATACATACTCGACGACAACTGCATATAAACCCAGGTCACATTTTATATGCCTATTATATTTTGATATCATTGTCATATTTAATTACCAACAAACAGAATTTAAACTAATGTATGTTTTTCTTCAAAAATCTGGCTATGGGAATATAGCACCCTTTGCATTTCAAAACTCTTTCTTGGAAAATAAAGTGAAATCACCCAAGCTGTACATTACTATATATGTAAAGTAAGCTGTCAAACGTTTAAGATTCCTAATTGCTGATAAATTTCTGTATGACGGAATTAGTAGAGGTACCTAGTAGGGCACAATTGTTACTCCTTCCAAATATCACAAATCTAGCAAATGTTCAAGGCAATAGTGGGAATTAAAAATGAGAAAGCATATCTGGGAAGATTCACAGAGAGAGCAATATGTTAATCAAGTATTGAAATCTTGCCAATGGATAGGGCATTGAAGAACAGACTTTGGCAAAAGTAATATACTATGTAGGCTGGTTTAGAGAATATGATTTATTAAGAAAATGAAACCTTGTCTGAAACTTAAGTATCATTTGTGCAAAGATAATATGGATTCAAGTAGTTAAAGGAACCTATTGATATACATCTCTGGTTTTCAAATATTTTTGTGCATAACTCACAGTGAATATATTTTTCATTACATGATCCCAGATACAAATACACAACTGACAAAGGAAAGTCATAGAATAATTTTTATCTCATCCTTAATATTTACTCTAAAATACCATTTGATATATTCATCAGATCTGTTTCATTTTAGTTCATTAGATTACTGATGTGAAGTAATGTATTTATTTAACCAAAATATGAACAAAGTGTAGTTGTCTTAAAATATATAATGGCTTTCATGATAGTGCAATCATTTTATCCAAGAGTAAAAAAATGTTACTGCATGTTGAGAAATGATATAAAATTATGAAAATCTTTTAAGACACCTAAGAGCATTTCTACTCCTTGAATAAAAGATGGTGCATTTTCACTTCCACTAGGACCTTAAATTATGTGGTAACTTTATAGAAATTCATTGCCAAGTAAATCTAGTGTGCAAATTTACAAACCTAATGTCTATTTACAATAAGTAAAAAGAAGCACATAGAATTTACTACAACCTTTCATTCAGAATATTATGTTATTATTATATCTTTTAGTAATCATGGTGCCTGGTTACATAAAAATATTTTGAGGTAAGAATAAATAAGGAAAGTGTAAAAGTCAGGTTTGGAAGGACTACCATGTTTATGTGAACTTTGCGTATTGCTCCTGGTGCCAGCCATCAGGATAATGTATCAGGATGAAGACTCAGTACAATGTGTTCATACTTGACAAATTGTATTTTGTATTCTATTATAATCTAGAAGGCCTGAAAGTATTTTTAGACTAGAAAGTTAGAGTATATATATCATGAAAAAACACTGGAAATTTGTCATCAAAATAAGTTTTTAAGTTATTTGCCCAGTGGTTCTGTCTAAGAGTATTTTTAGGGTGCACTAAGGGTAAATGCTATAGCTTGAACATTGTTAACACAGGATTTGACAATAGCTTAGCAGATAAACATAGAAAACAGACCTATGGAGACTAAGGGCTTTTGAAAATCTGCAATGTTTAGGCACAAGCAGCAGCTCAAATTTGAACAACTTAGTAACTCCTCGTCTGATATTTTTTTAAGTCTGACAGGTTCAGTTTATTTTCTTTTTAAATTTAGTTTAACTTTCTTATATTCTTCTTTCATATATTATACCCTGACCACATTTCCCCCCCTTCCTCTCCTGCCTAAGTACTTCTCCTTTACTCCAGATCCACTTCCCCTTTTTCCTTCAGAAAAGGGCAAGCCTACCAGGGATATCAACTGAACATGTCTTAACAAGTTACAATAAGACTAGGCCACAACCTTCATAGCAAAGTTGAACAAGACCACCCAGTAGGAGCAAACAGGTCCCAAGAGTAGGCAAAAGAATCCCATCAAAATATAACAAATGCAGGTTGGACCCCTATAGGCTCCCTGTGAGCATCCAAGAGCCTGGTTATAATCTTGCAGTTGTCCTTGAACCTTCTGGTTCCTGCAGTCCTTCATTGCCCTCTCCTAGAGGTTTTGCCAAGCTCCACCTAATACTTGGCTATGAGTCTCTGATGAAGCCTCTCTGGTTCCAATTATGCTAAGTTCTGTTCTAAGAGTATAGAAGAATATCATTGGGATCATTTAATTCTTTGATACTGTGTTTTTGCCATCATTTTTGTGTGTTTCCAAAATCTCTGGTCCATCCAGGCAGTGCTGAGCATGGGCTCTCTCTCATGGTTTGGGCTTCCTGTTAGAGGAGTTTGCTGGCCACCCTCACAAGATCTGTGTCACCTTTTATCCCCAGTATATCTTGCAGGCAGGACAAATTGTAGGTGGAAGGTTTTGTGGCTGGGCTTATGTCCCAGGCTCTCCACCAGAAACCTTTCCTGGCTAGGAAAGACACTTAGGAATCGGGATATGGACTCTGCAAAGGCCTTCTTTAGTATTTCTCAAACTGCTGGGGAATTCGCAAAAACTTTTCACTCAATGGGGCTCTCTTTGAATTTTCAAAGTTAAAATTATTTGTTGAAAATTCTTCTAGCTTCACCTTAAAATCTCCCTATACTTTCATCTTTACAGTCTGTCTTAGGTTTCTCAGCACGGGCACTCCAGTTCTTTAGCAGGGCTGATGCATTGCTCTGTTCTCCTGTCTCCACCTCCTTTCCCCTCTTTCCGATCAATGTGCTGTTCCATTTTCTTTCTTTTTCAGATCAATATTTTGAGATGCTTTAGCAGCTCTTTAAGAACCTCCCTTGGCTACCTGTATTCTGGACCCTTGTTTAAGCTGCCTTTCTGTATTGAGCTGATCAAGGCGTAGGAAAGGATGCTGCCTGGCTTCAGGAAAAATATTCATATGTTATGAACTTACTCTAAGCAGTTCAGCCTTGACATTTGGAGAACAGAGTGAGAACTGGTAACATTAAAGGTATCGATGCTAAAGATTGAGCATGTAGCTAAAATATAAAATAACTGTGAGGGAATACTGCCAAATAAGAGTAGAGACTAAATGCACAATGTGTGCATTAGGACTTTTGTGTGACTTATATGCTTCTGTTGTGTGTTCTCACACAAAATAATATACTAGAAGAAAAGTAAGTAAGCATGAGTAGTTTACTTCCAATAGAAACATTGCATGTACAGGCTATTTCACTGCCTTGGGCAAATACCTTAGAAAGCAATTTAAGTGATGGAAGATTTATTTAGCTTCTGTTTATTCATTGCTTGGTTAAGTGGCATCATTGCTATGGCACAGAATCAATCACATGGCAACCATGGCCTAAAACAATGCTTCTCACCTCTCTGTGACCAAAAAGCAAATAGAATGGGGATTGTAGGGAGTAAAAGTACCTTTTCAAATAATGTTACAGTGACATACTTCCTCTAACTCTTGTGTGACCTCAGATTTTCCACAATGAATAATAATCACTTTGATCAATAATTTGTAATAATATTATGTACCATGATAAATTTATTCTATGGTTTATGATAATAGCAATTTCAACAATAAAATTATTTTATAATAATATCATTATATAAGTCCATCATTGATATAGTCAGAATCCTCAAGATAAACTCATTTCCCCAAACCCAGCTCTGACCCTTGATATAGTGAGACTTGAATCTAGGTCATATCACTCAACCTTGGTTCTCAAAGTTTCTATCTATAATGGGAATGTTGAAATAGTAATTAAGTACAAGTCTATGTGAAGAATTAATCTCCTTAGTCTGAACAGTTGGCTCAGGTTTTAAGAGCATTTACTGCTCTTGCTGAGGGTCTGAGTGTAGTTCCAATTACCCACAACCATTTGCAAATCCAGCTTCAGGGCACTACAATGTCTTTGTCCCCATGAACACTGCTACTCTTTTATGTGTGGATTTGTAGACACACAATACACATAATTAAATTAAAGTAAGAATAAATAAACATTTTCATTAATGTTTCTCTTTGTGGACTGTACATTTGATCTTCTAGAATATTTATATAGCATATTCAGCAGTTCTCAGCTTTTGAAATACAAATACATCAAAATAACATAACCTTAAAGTATTTATAATGAAGAAAAATAAAGTTTTATTTTAAGGTCTCTAAGTGAGCACGTTTGTATAACAGTAAGCCTTTTGTAAACTCCCACAATTCTCTTGGAATGCAAGTTTGCTTATGTAGAATTAAATTTAGATACTCTTTCCATGTAAGAGATAAGCAGTGCTACTAATACCTGCTAAAGGTTTGACATATATACAAATTTAAACCCAAAATGACTACTTAAGTAAATGACTTAATTCCTGGCTTATGTTCTTGGTTGGAGTAAATTCTATGCATCTTTTCAGTATTTTTCCTGAGTAGCCTAGAAGTGTTGGTCTCTACTATACAAACCGAATTAAAAATAACTCTAAAAGATTTATAAAGTTTCTACTTCCTTTCTACCATCTATCTATTTATCATCTCTCACCTACCTGCCTATTTATCACTGTATATAATAATATTTGTTCTTGCTTATGCCAAAAAGCAAGAATGTATTTCTCTGTCATATAAATGATTGCTTCAAATTAGGCATTCAATTGATATATTTAGTAATATTTGATCTTAAATTATCACACTAAATAAGTTGAATCCACAGGGACAATAAAATATCCATCTTAATTTTTTACTCAATCATTTGGTTACTCAAAATGCTACAATATGATTAAGTTTATGCCTTTTGAGACTCCAGAATTCAATTAATCATTATTTTATAATAATATTTTATTCAATTTCTAACAAATATTACATATGTACAAAGTCATCTTCAATAAGAAGACTATCACACTTGCTATTATTTGTGCATATATGTACCTAGATGAGTACTTGACTCAGACACAGATAGTGTAATACTTATAAAGAGATATTATTTCATTAAAAGAGTTTCTGAGAAATATCAAATCTTTATCTACAAAAAGTATATGATATGATCAGGTATTAAATTCAGTTTGATATTTATACATAAGTCGGTAAATTAACTCTTTAGTATATACTATATACTAAACAGTTATATAAAATATATATTATATAAAACAATTCAACAGTTTTTTCCTCGAATTCTGTTATGTTCAAGTAATTTTTGCATTTTGAGTGACCTCTGATAATATGCATTCAAAAATATGATAAAACTGATAAATTATGTTCTGTCAACACAGTGACTCTTATTTATAAGTTTATAATCATATTCACATATAAATTTATATGTGAATAAATATATCAATAAGTTAAAATATGGATTTAAGAAGAAAGATTGAATTATGTTCTTCACATTATGCTTGGATTACACATTAGATTTTTATACAAAAAGGTAAATGATAAGAAAAAAAGCAATGAAGAAAATGATTTTATTGATTTTGACGTACTGGTTTGTTTTTTAGTAAAATGCCACAAAATCTCATCTTGTACCCGTTTTTAGTCACAAAGATAGCCAAATAATATACTTTCAAACAAGCATGGATGAAGGGACGTCAATATGTATATGGATATAGGTAGGAAAATCTTGTTTGGATTAGGATTTAATAGTAACAAACATTTGTAAAGTTCTTGATTATTTGTCCTATAAATCTTTCCGTAAAATTTAAAAATAAGCAAACGTAAGTTCATCAATACATGTAAAAAATTATTTTCATTACACCTTGTGCATGTGTGTGTGTGTGTGTGTGTGTGTGTGTGTGTGTGTCCAGGAAAGAGATGCAGGGAGAAATAGCTTAAACAAGAACAACTTTATATAATAAAATACATAATTGATTTAAAGTTATATAGATAGGATTCATGTTTTAAATATGAAAGACAGACAATGTTGTTCAAAATATGTAGGTGTTAGGATGAGAGATGAGATTTCAGACAGTTATGGTGTACTTCAAAAAGATTTCTGTTTGGTTTTAGAGTTTATAAAAAGTATTTTTTTCTAAATAAATTTTATATACTTAAATATTGATAACATGATAGTTTGGGGTGAAAATACTATCCCTTTTGGTTATGATTTTCTTCCTGTATTTTTATTGAATACAAGAATGGGTACTTTGAGTATATTCAGTTATCATATTATTAAAAGACGGAAAACATAGCTTGAACATTTTGGAAGCTTCTTTATTATATCAATAAAAAGGTGTGAATAAATTTTAATGTATTTTAAAAAATATTATAAATAGAACAAATTTATTTCCAAAGTTAAATTTATAAATGATCATTAAAGGAACTTGAAATCTGCAAAATGTGAACATATTTTTTTTCTAGAAGCCCATAGAGAGGATACAGAATAACATGATATTACATAGTTTTTTTAAGTATTATGCACAATGATTTAAAATAAATTTAATTAAGTTTCAGCATAGTGATAGCATAAAATAATAATGCGATTATATCAAAGATAACTGATTTAAAAAATATCAGTTGATTAAATTCCAATATTTCTAGAGTTAAAAATGACAATTCATGATTCTCTCAAAGATAATCAACTTGAAGTGCATGTTAGTACAGGCACACCAGCAATCAGGAGACAGATCCAGATAAACACATTTGAGTTTGAGGACAACCTGGTCTATAGAATGAATTCCAGGACAAGAAGAGCTGGCTAATAATGATATTCTTTCTTTAAAAATCAATAATGATAAACTCATAGGTTTTAAAATTTTTATTTCTAAGCTTTATGAACGGAAGAAATAAAAATAGTTCAATATATCTTATATAGTATAAAATAATACAGAGATTTTCTAATTTAAATTGATTAATTTAAGCATGACCTCCATGCACTTCAATGAATACATGATATGAATATTCTTAAGGAAACAAATATGAAGACAGTATTGAGGTTTGAAACTCTAAAAGCTCCAAACACCAGGTGAGACCAAGTTTGAGCAGCTGGTTAAACAGTCTCTGTTACTGTCAATCTTTGTACAGGAAATATGTCATCATGATTGAGGTTGAGTACATTTTGAGAGTTATTGAAACTCAGTTCTGTTTTCTTGAAAAATAGATTGAAAATTTTTCCTCCACCTGGTTTTACCAGTAGGTGAAATGAAATAGATTTGTATTTGATTAAAGTAAGACTTGCATCTTCTGCCTATACCAATTGAACCCAGTTTCTGAAGTATAGACTAAAACACTATTAAAGCTGCAATGCATTATTTTTAAATTTAGAACTATGAAAGTTTTAAAAACTCTCTTAAAACTCAATCAGGTTAAAATTAACTGTAAATACTTAATCTCTTTCAAAATGCCAAGAACATTCAATAAGCATAGGACAAACTCAATTGACATGTCATGTCAGGGTAAGAGAAATTTCAAGGATATGATATATATCAGGCAAAACTGTGTATCTGATGTAACATTGCAATTTCAAAATCTTATATTTTACTCAATGAGAAAAAATTTGTTTTGCAAATTATAGACACTTTTCACTGAGGAAAAAGTTGTGAATTTTAAAAAAAAATTGTTATTATTGATTTTCTACTGACTGATCAAAAAGTTCAATATTCAGCTAACATTGCAATTTTTAATTTGTGCCAACATGTTTATTCTAATGAGCCCAGTTAGTGGACTATTACATAGACAGACAGGTCTTTATAGTCCCAGGTGTTACAAAGGTTGTCAGCTAAAATTACAGGCATTTCATTTTTTCATCCATAATGCCCTACAATTACAAATTGGAAGCACAGGTTACTCAGGCCAATATTCATCATAAAGAACAGGTGGCTTCCAATAGTGATGATTCCACAACTAACCATTATTCATCCTGTCTGGAATAAAGGATCACACAGGAATTGCATTATATCATTGTATGAGACAGAAGTTATTATGAATTATGTGACTGTTCATTTTTTAATTTATGAATTCAGTATCAATATCCAGTTAGAGATATTGATAATAGCTCATTTTTTTCAGCAGGAGTCAGCTTTGAGTTAAATATAAGAAAACATTGCACAGAAGTGCATAAAGCAGAATATGCTTTTGTTTTTAACCATGTAAGATGTTCTAAATCCTGGTGCTTGATCACTAGACAATTTGACATAATATAAACTAAATGTTTAACTGAAGCTCTCAAGAATAGAAACGTAATTTGTTCTCACTGCTGATGATGTAGTTATAATATAAGACAAGTGATAGTCAAACCAGAGAGCCAACATTACAATCAGTTATTTCAAGAAAGGCTTACTTTAAAGAAATTTCTCTGAAAATTTGATCATAAAACTTTGTATGTACTTAAAAATAATTGATTCAATTATAAATATTGTGTACATTTCATCAGACAATTTGGTTTCTTGTAGTTAGAACAGGAAAGCACTTGATCCTTGAGGTCATGTCAAGAGAATGACAAAGGCAGGTGGATCTTTATGAGTTCAAGGTGACCAGGTCTACAGAGCCAATTCCATCACAGTCTGGAATACATACAGAGAAACCCTATCTCAAGAAAAAAAATTAGAAAATATTGCTCTCCAAACTACTATAGCTTACTAAGACACTACTGTCCACAATTGAGACCACCTCTTCTAGTATCAATGTACACTTTTGTGTCTCCCATGTCTCTTCTTGAGGGAAGAGAGACAAGTTATCCCAGAGAACTACACAGACTTGACTGGGATGATGAAATACCTTTATTATTGCAGCCCATAAACCGTGTTTCATTGAAACAGGTGAAAGAATAAAGTCCTCTTTTACATAGTATAGAACAATTCAGAAGAATCATGCCAAATTCCTAGATCTTTATATCATCATCTTCAACAAATTTCTAAATAAATATCTTTTCAGTCTTGTTTCTCCAACTTAATCACCACAATATTGCTGAGAAAGCACATAAATGACATTTTCAACATTTTCTGTTTTATGGTCGATTTCTCAACATAAAGTTTTTATAAATATAAGTCCTAATAAACTATAGCACTTCAAATGTATTTTGTTTCTGTATTATAGAAATATTACCTGATAGACTGTGCAAATCAAAATCTTCAGATTCATCACATTACAAAATGCAGTCTTATCTTGACTTTTAAGTATTTATAGCATAAGTAAACTAAATAGCAGTTGCACTAGACCTAGTAATTATGTCTACTCCAGTAATGTTTTATTGCCTCATCACTAAAATAAGAAAATTATTACAAATACAATTGTAGTCATTAAGAAATATCATTTTAAATCACCATCAAACAATATGGGACTTTTTTTTGCCTTTCTTAGTCACTGTAAACATCTTTCATTCACTCAAAGATTTATGGGCATTTTTTTAATCTTATATCAAATAAAAGTACTATTGTTGCATTAGTTGTTTGGAAAAACAAAACAACAACAATAACAAAACAAAAACATGCCCAGGAAGCAAGATGTAAAACACCGGTAAGCCATGAGCAATGTGACAAGACATATTAATGAAAATGGATTAAGTTGTAAGATCTAGCAAGTAGTGATCCAAAGCCATAAGCTAAACAATTTGTAGTTAATATAAGCTTTGTGTAATTATTTGGGGTTAAAGAGCTGCAGAATTGCAGGTTCAGGTCTTGGGTCGAATGGGCCAGAAACTTCAATCTACACATTAGTGACTGAAAAATAATATTATGACTAAAAAATGGGAAGAAGTGAGGCCAATGAAAAAGCTAGTTTTAAAAATAATTTTTTTATATTTTATATAAAAAAATCAAATTGTTACCAGAATCTAGAAATAGATTTTATAACTAGACTATATTAGTTAGCAAGAATTTGAGGATTAGAAATTTTCAGAAGACATGCAGTTTGGATGCCATTTGTTTGGGAAAAATAACATAAGAAATCATGTTAGATTTGGTTTTTCTATAATTCTAGAAGTATACAGGGAAATGAGATCATTTCTGAAATTCACAATAACATGTTATCTGTGGAATGAAAATAACAGTAATAGTGCATATAGTGCATACTATAAGCAATTCCAGCTACTTATTTTGCAGAATTCAACCATCTTGGGAATGGTACAATTTTACTAAGTTTCCTGGTTCTAGAAGAATATTAAAAATATAGCTGTGGGGGCTAGAGGGATTACTCAGCAGTTAAAAGCCCTTGCTGCTATTTTGCTGAGTACTGAAGTTGAGTTTATAACACTCAGATGATACCTCACAAACACTTGCTATTCTAGGTCTAAGAAACTAACACATATTGTGTGTGCAAATACACACACACACACACACACACACACACACAAAGAAAAAATATTTGGCTGCCATTTGCTCCTTTTGCTGTAGCAACTTACTCCTTGGCATTTCCATAATACTAGACAACTTTAAGTTTCTAATGCATACAGATCTCTACCCTAATTTCATTCACTTAGATTCAAAACTTGATACTAAACTAAAGCCACCCCTGTCCCATTTTATTTCAATAAACTACAGGATGCAAGACTAGAATATTTTTCTTCCTCCTTTCCTGTGTCACAGACATTACTCATTTACTACCTACTATTCAGTGGCTGTGATAAACATTAAGTAACCAATTGCATGGTGTGAAGGTGTGTAGGAAAAGAATACATTATGATGATGTATTTGATGATGACAGTATTATACCTTCTCCTGATGTTCTCTACTGTGTTATTTTTTCTCTCATACCAATAATCCTATGAGAGCCCTGCTTGATATCTTTGTCATCACAACATTTTTTCTCATATTAGCCATACTAATGTATTATTATCTCTAAATGGGTATATGGAATCAAAACAATATGGTCTTTCATTTTCCTGTCGTCAAGGATGCAATATCATCATTTTTCTTTAACATTTAGGTTTCAACTATGGAGGAGGATTCTTTATATTATTTAGGGATAAATATTATGTTTTTTCTCCTTAAAGTGACTATCAGACATTGATAACTATGTTGCTGCCTAGTAACAATGCTCTAAAACTTAATCATTAGCATATATAGCTTTCTCTCTATCCTTAATTCTTGTAGACATATGATGAGGACAAAAATTTTTAAGGAAGATTTTCCCCCCAATTTCTCTGCGTTCTGAAATACTCTGAGTCATTTTAAAAGTAAAGAGATGCAAATTTTTATTTTAATACCAGTTCTTTTTATTTACTGCATGTAGCTAGTCTGTTGCTCAGACATTTGGTATGATGAACTAATGCAGGGCCTGTCTAATTCTAGTGCATAATATTGCTACATTTTATATTTTACAAGATTCCTGGGGTAAAAAGATAGAGGAACTTCAAAACTACATAAATGAGTTAGAAATGGGTGTTCTGAATCCCATTAAAACATGATTAATTTCTGTCCTTGAGGCTAGGGGAATAGGTACAGGAAAAGGCCCTGTGCAAGATATGAAAGAGGCATCTACTTTGTGTTATTGAAGTGAGAAGAAATAGCAAATTCTTAAAGGAATGTCATCAGAGGACATTTCTGAAGCTGAAGGTACAAAGCCCATTAAGGAACAGAACTACAGAACCTGTTAAGACTTGATTAATTTGTGTCCTTGAGGTCAGACAGATAAGTATATGAGAAAGAGCTATAAAGAGGAAGGGACACTGTGTTATGAAATAGGAGATGAAGAAATAGCATGTTTTAAAAGGAAGTCATTAGAGATGATTTTTGAGTGCTTGTAATATTTGGGCAGTTTTGCAGCCTGCTTGATGATATAATTCTATATCAGTCACTACAAGTATCTGTTTTGGAAAGTCAATTTAAGATCACAAGAGAAATCCTTGTAGCCACTCATCTTTAAATACTCTCTTAAGAATTTCCCTATAGCTGAACTTCCAGAGCTGGGCCTGTGTATATGAAGACAGGGAAGGATTCAGGGCAACTAAGCAGGCATAGACATTGTACAGGCTGTGCTTCTGGAACAAGGCAATTCCAATCCAGAACATTCTAAATAAAACTAATTTTTTGTTAAAAAAATAAATGGAAATTTTATTTTGAATTATATATAGTGAAATAATTTATTATACCACAATATCATTGCTGAAGTTTGACATGAGTCTATTAAACTAGTAATCTGTTCTTGTGTAAAAATAGTTGTAAATTTTTTCAATTTATTTAACTGTTTTATTCCATGTGTTTGTGTAGGTGTGTGTATGTCTGTTCTTCATATATTTTGGATATTAGCCCTCTATTGAACATGTATTTGTTGAACACCTTTCCCATTCTGTAGGCTGCCACTTTGTCCTTTGAAGTACAGAAGCTTGAGGTCTCATTTATTCATTGTTAACCTTTGTGCTAATGATACATCAGTTGTAGGAAGAGGTAGTTGAAGAGACAATTAAAATTGGGGTCTTTTGAGGTATAGCATGGAAAGCTAACACAGTAAAAACTTTCTAAAATATGTAATATACTTAGATAAAGCCAATCTAAAGAAAATTTTACATAACAGGGGAGAAAGAGTCCCAACTTGACATCTGTGTTCACCAAACAAAGCTCCAGTATTGATGGTATTGGGCTACTACCAATTGAGCTATTTATTTAAGGGGCCCCAAGGGAATGCTGACATAATACAAGTGGTTGCCAAGACAATAGGTTTCTCTTTATATACTGCAACAAGGATTTATGGCTGAAGACAACATCTGGATAACTTAGTAAAAATGAAGATATTGGCTTAGTGCCTACATAGAGCTTTTACTGCTGTGTTCTAGCACCTTTGGTACAGGAAATTACTCTACAGAAAAACCTAATCCAGCCACAAACTCTTTATCTACAATACTGTATTGCCCACAAGATATGCTAGTACATAAACCAAGAATTCCTTAGCAAAGTATACTATTTCAATAATTGCATTGGTTTCTCCACATCTTTCACTGTTTAACAAACATTCATATACTAATAAAGAAAGGTGACACTAAGTAATATATTTCTTTCTTTTTTCCTGTTTAATTTCTTATACATTTCTGTTTCTTCATATTTTTCATCTTTCACATATATAACACTAATAATGCCCTTAAAATTCCCTTATTTCATTTCTCTTGAAAGTATTATGTAAAGACTTAATGATTATCAAAAATATTAGACTTACTAAATAAGACCTACTCTTCACTTCATCTCCTTGGAGGGAGGAAGACATTTTCTAGACATTTTGATCACATTACTTCTATGATAAACTTTGAAAACAATTCAAGAAACTTTACTAAATAGAAGAAACCAGAGTAAATTTAAAATGTGCTTCCAGGGGGAATGGATGTAGAAAAGAACAAATTGTTCAAAAATGCATTAGAAAAATGTGTGTGTGTTCAAAATGAACTTGCACATATTTGTTCTGTTTTGTTGTTGTTGTTGTTTTGAGGCTTGGTTTCTCTGGGTAATAGTTCATGATGTCCTGAAACTTGCCTTGTAGATCAGGTTGGCCTCAGACTCACTGAGATCCACCTACCTTTGCACCACTAGTGCTAGGATTAAGGACCTGAACCAGGACCACACCTGTTTGTTCTTATATCTCACTAACTAGAGCTGAATTATTTTGATATTTACTATGTATTCCAATAAAAAGAAAACCTTGGTTTTGTTTTTGTTTTACAGAAAAGGTTTGAAATACTCTTTTCCCTCATCCACACTAAGAACAGATTTACTCACAGGGTAGGGTATGAACTATCACAGGGGCCGACCTTTCTGCATCACCATAAAATTAAAGCTGTGTGTACTAGAGTGGAAAGGAAAGATGTAATTGCATTGTCAGATACCACCCCTTGTGGCAGAGGCTAAAAGTTTTTGATGTGATGAGAGGTATATGATTGATTCTCATTTCATTTCAGGAAAGTACCTTGCTATTTAGCCTTAAATCTCAAAAAAACACCTTGACAATATTAAATGTGTTTAAGGGTTACTCCTTATTGCTACATGTTCTGTAAGAGTTGAAACTGTGATGCACTGGATGATTTCACATTAAACCTGTAAGTCTCTAAAGTGTCCCTTTGCATTTTTAAAATTGTTACATTAAGAGGGACAAGTTTAGGTGCTCATACCACTTTAAAAATACCATTGAATTGTTTACGTGAGACTAAGAAAGTAAATAGCAATCTAATTTCAGTAAAGGAAACCAATATTAAAAAGTGTCTCTCTTAGAAAGTAAGTCTCTATTTGAAGATTTAGTAAATACAAAGTGGTAGAATGCAATGAAATACTTAATAATTCCTCAAAAGCCTCATTTATTAAGGGTAAACTGATGTTTAAAAATTCTACTGTAATGAAGCAAGATTGTCATAAAATGTTGATATTATCTTGTACAATGACTTTTACTGTTATTATAAAAGAAAAAATATTAACGGCTATTTGGATATGGTAGGTCAAAGACACCAAGCTCTCTGAGTCTAGTATTGCAACCGTGGTTAAAATTTTTCATGAAAGAAAACTGATATAGGAAAGACGAGGGATTCTGGCCAAACAATTAGATTAGGCTGACAAAGGCCAACAGCTGACTATGGCATTTTAGAAATGCTGTGCTGGATACTAAACTTAAAAGTTGATCCAGAGCATAAAGTGTGAAACCTTTACAAAGGTAATTTTATGAGGAAAGTACAAGTCTTGGAACAAAAAAAGTTTGTCACATAAACAGATAGTGGGTCCTTCTATAGTCAGTAAATTAAGGTAATGATTACAAATTTATATGTCCTTGTTCACTCTAGAAAAGTGATGCAGAGATAATCTCACAAGGACTGTTCTGTTTTATAATGGAGCAGAAAGCAATTCCACTCAACTTCCCTGCATTGTGATCAAATAAACTTCACACAAAGATGGAGGAAATAAAATCAGTTATGTTAGCTCCTAACACCAAGAAGTTTATATTATATCCATGGTTCACAGCTTCTGACTATCAAATGACAGATGTTGAAAAATAGTATCTCAAGATACATCAGCTGAAATGTCAGCAATGTTTCAAATTCTTGATAAGAAAGAGGACTGGTAATTGTGGGAACATAATTCCATAGAGGAGGAACAATTCCTTTTCTATCACTGCTGTAATTTTCTTTCCTCATATGGTCCCTGCTTAGTTCCAGTAAGTTGATGGGACCCTTAAAGACACTAGATTGCTTACTCTTTCCTTGTCAGTGTAG
Source organism: Sigmodon hispidus (assembly GCA_004025045.1). Taxonomy (NCBI): domain Eukaryota; kingdom Metazoa; phylum Chordata; class Mammalia; order Rodentia; family Cricetidae; genus Sigmodon; species Sigmodon hispidus. The sequence continues at coordinate 18,047 of PVIH01007765.1, forward strand.
CTTGCTTTTTGTTTTTTTGACCTTAAATGATACTGATGAATGATTAATGAATTAATTGATACAATTATCTATTTTAGAGAAAAGAACAGGAAAAAATGTACAAAATACTTCACAATTAATTAAACTGGTGAGCATCAGAGAATACAGAGAATTCACCACAGCAGAATAAGTGGTGACTTCATTCCCCATTCCTCTATGTCTAGTCAAATAAAATATTCCAACAAATTCCCTATGAAAATTCTGTTGTGGTCTTTTGTAGTGCCTGTAATGTCAGCGCTACCTGTATCCTTTCTGAGTTGGGCCCTGGCCTGGAGACTGAAAGACACACAGAAGCACAGACTGCTATATCATTCATGCACCAAGAAGGCTGAATGCCATTTACTGAGAATTAGGCTCAGACTTACATACCTGAGGCAGAACACAGGGGAAGTTCCCCAAGTGGCTGGAAATTACTGACTTGGGGTAAACAACTTATCCCCAGGTGGCTACAGTAGTTGTAGGCTTACCTCTTCTAACTTAAACTCATCCGTTCCCACCCCCAGAGGCAGGAAACCAGAGGTAGAAAACCAAAAACTTACTGGAACTGTAAGCACAGAATGTACAGCCAGCAAACATAGGCCTTGCCTCATGGCTCAGAGTACAGGGAAAGTTCATGCAGATGCCTACAGAATTTAGCTAATAGTTTCTTTAGGACCATGTCTTTAGAACACATTTTGTATGTGGATGAACTGGATTATCACTCTAAAGTGCTTTTAGTACTATCTCCTTTACTCCAGTCTACTCGGTTTCTGATGTGCTATAAGCAGGTAGAATTTTGTGCACTCATCACTTTCTATATAATAAAACAAATCTGATGCACTCAAACATAACTAAGTCCAATTAATCAGATTTACCCATAGGCTGCTATGCAAAAGCAACAGCCATCAGATGAGAAAATTTGAAACTATTCATATATATAATACTGCACTCTGTTGTATAATTGACCTAGAACTACATTCCATTGTGTTGACTTATCAGTTTAACTCAGGTATATGAATTTTTGTTCCTGGTAATTTGTGATCACACCTCTTGGGAGTGGGCCTGCATAATTTAACTCTATTAAAAGGATAAACAGTTTTATCAACACATGAAATCATATGAAAAAAGATATTAAAAAGTGCATTAATATGTATATTCTTTTTAGCAGCATGTAAACTACAAATTGATTAATATATAAAATATTTAGGTGCAAATTCTATTATTAATGTTTTATTTGCAAAATATACTGACATTGATTAATTTAAACTAGAAAGACCACACTTTATTTTTTAAATTAGGGAATAAACAATTTAAAATATCTGTTAACTGATGGATTGAGATCATTGTACTCTTCTATCAGAGCATTTAAACTTCTTCTAAAAATGTTTACTTTCTGATTTTCAAAAATATAACTATGATCAGAGTGTTAATTAGCTTTTACTAATAAATAAGATATCTTACATGTGCTGTAATGTACACAAAAATTTAGGTGGTACTGAAGATCAGTTTGGGGACTCTAAAAATGATTTTACTCCTTTACTAATGCAGTTACCAATATCATAAGAAAAAAACTGTCTCAGCAAGCTATCAATATAATTATTTTACTTTCTTTGTTTAAAGCAAAAAATAGATGCATATGCACAAATTTATAAATTTCTATACCTGACTCTTTGAACTTATTTTCTCTAGCAGTAAGTGATCTTATTTCACATATTTTGAAAATTTTACAAAGGAAGACATATGTCACATATAATTATTTTTAAGATTTTTGAAGTTAGGATTCTGGAAGGATAATGACACAAAGGGTAAAAGAAATGCCCAAGCAGCAAACCACAACCACTGAATAGCTTGTGATCAGAAACACCCTGGACTGACCCTTCAAACCCCAGTCCATCTATAGGAACACCTGACTCACTCTTGAGGGAGGGGGGACAAAACTGGATTTGGCCGGGAGTGAAGACTGGTCCAAGCATTGTTGGGCCAGTGTGACCATAGGACTGTCGGCTCTCTGCCAAGGGAGGGGATGGGGAGTTGCAGAGATGAAAAATGATCAGATGTGGTGGGAGGGGGAAGAGACCTTCAATAAGTATATACAGGGATGGAAAAAAAAATTCAGAGGGAAAGCTGAACACAAAGAAAATATATGTGTAGTAATCTTATTTGCATTTCCACCCTTGATAAGCCATGCTTATGATTATTATCCTCTGTATAGTTATTGTTAACTCTTCGACATTTTTTTAAAAAAAATTCTTTTTACTGTTTTTTTTTTTGATAAATACAAAATAAAGAAAAAAAAAAAAAAAAAAAAGAAATTGCTCCTCTTCCAGGAAAATCAAGTCTGGTTTCTAAGACCCACATCAGATGATACACACAGCCAGTTTCAGGGAATCTGATGCTCTCTTCTGTTTTCTGTAAATACATACACACCTACCACATACACTCACTACAACACACAAACAAATAAATAAACATATATTTTTAAAAGTTTGAAATTAAAATTTTGACAAAAAATGATGGTGTATTAAACATCATTTAAATTAATTATTCATTAATATTATGGTAAATACTAATCATTATACCAATTAATATAATACTGCAATCCCTGCTGCAGTAATGAGAATATACTGAAGCAGGAGTGCTGACAAATTGTATGGGACTTTGAAGGGCACCTTGAAATATGTTCTTCTTTAATTTTATTTTTAATTGAAATATAATTTTGTTATTACTCTCTTTCCTTTCTTCTTTTTAATATATCACATGCTCACCACTTTTCTCCTCTATAATTCATGGCTTTATTTTTATTTCACTTTGAATTCTGATTTTACACACACACAGACACACAGGTAGGGGGGAAACAGAAGATAAATATATAGATAAAGAGAGACACGGAAAGAGAAAACTGCCTACTTTATCTATTTAATATTATTTGTGCTTTTACAAGCTATACAATCTCATATTTGAGTACTTGGTATTTGTGGGATATATAGGCCCTAGAGACTTCTAAAGGGCCAGGGACCAACCTGGCTTCAGCCACTTCTAACTGGTTATAACTGGTACCTTATACCATGTACCTCTAGCACTTTCTCATAAGGCAAACTGGAGTCTGCCTGGGGCCTTGACAACAAAGACAGAGTCCTGATATGAGGTGACCTAGATTAGCAAAAGATGACCAAGTCACAGCTGCATATCCCAGCAATGCAAAGCCCTTCCCCCTGGCTAGCAGGAGGTTATTCAAGGTTTTCCCCTTCTTCAATAAAGTTGGACTTGTTTGTTTTATAACTAGTCTCTGGAGACTGTCTTTGTCTCTGTGCCTTATTGACCCCTTCCTCAAGGGAAACAAGCAGGATCCTGAGCATTGAACAACCCCAACAAGTACTGGATAAACAAATAAAATGTTTATCGTAGGAGAGGACTATATATTTTGTTCTCTATATTCCATGATTTTCTATAGTTCTTTTTCTAGGAGTAGAGCACTTGGAAATTTCCCCATTGCATGTTAGCATGTCTATTGGTATTGTCACTGTTCAGACCTTATTTAGATAGCCATTTTGTTGTAGTAACATGGCTGAAGTTTCTCTGTCATTTCTATGAAACACAATCTCTCAGCAGGCTTTCTTGTCCTCTGGCTCTTAAAATCTGCTTCCTCTTCAAAGATATTCCCTAAGCCTTAGGCAGAACTATTCTTATACTGTAGATGTGTCACTCGTGTCTTGCAATCCACAATTGATTTTCTCTGCATTTCAACAAGTTCATTGTTTTCTGTAATTCTCTGCCTGTTGCAACTTTAAACACAATGTTTTACTCTTGACATAGACATAAAAACACTATTTCAAAAAGTAAACATAAGCATAACATTTTCTGGGAGTAATTAACAGGAAAGATTAAGAACTAAAAAAAGCATAGGAGAAAATAAAGTAAAAATTAGGTTAAGAATGAAGGGATAGAAATATAAAAATATATATGTATGAGGATCCAGTGGGAAGGAAATATTGTAAATGCAGAAAATTCAACTCCAGTTTACAATATGAAAAGATACACTTGTAATATATGTACATCCTGTTATGTACTTATTTCCAGTAGCTGGGAATCTTGTGCTAATACAATACTAAATGTGTGAGTTGGAATGAAGTAACTACAAGTTATTTCCTAAAATCAGCATTACAATGCCATTTTTAAAGTCCCTAAGCTTATTCTAGAAATGTATTGTCAAGAAAAATTCATTTCTCTTCTATTCGCTAAGGATTCTCTTTCTAATTTTGGACCACATATTTTTGAAATTTGATTTGTCCAGAGACATACATTGGAAGTAATTTTACTTTCTGTTTGAGTCTCAAATACAACAATTTTTTTTAAAAAAGTCTTTGTTGTAAATATAAAACAAATATTGTTTTTATGAATGCATCACATTATTTTATAATTCATTCATAAATATACAAGAATTCACACAGAGAGAAACAATATCATATAAACACACATACAAACACATAAAAGTGTGCATATACACATGACAAAGGTTGAGTGAAATTTGAAGTAAAAAAATAAATTGATAAGAATCCATATAAAATTATGTTCGAATTCATGATAATTACAAAATGTTTAACTTATGAAACATTTAACTTAGTAGTTAATAATTATGACTAACAACATTGTATGTATTCCTCAGCTAAAATAGCTTATCTAAGAACTTATATAAGGAATATAAATTTATAAAGACTTTTATGCTGTTTATTTTACTCAATGCAATATGAAATTTCTATTAGTTTGAACATTTCCTATTTCTCTGCTATCTTAAGCCTTATTGTCTGGCCACATTTTGACATGATGTGTTACATTTTCTTTTTTTTTTCCTTCTTTATTTTTTATTTATCAAAAAAATAGTAAAATGAATTTAAAATGTGGAAAAGTTAACAATAACTATAAAGAGGATAAGAATCATAAGCATGGCTTATCAAGGGTGGTAATGCAAATAAGATTGCTACACATATATTTACTTTGTGTTCAGCTTTCCCTCTGAAATTTTTTTTCCATCCCTGTATATCCTTATTCAAGGTCCCTTCCCCCTCCCACCACATCTGGTCATTTCTCTTCTCCCCAACTCCCCATCCCCTCCCTGGGCAGGGAGCAGACAGTCCTATGGTCCCACTGACCCACTAATGCTTGGATCAGTCTCCACTCCTGGCCAAATCCAGTTTTGTTCCCCCTCCCTCAAGAGTGAGTCTGGTGTTCCTATAGTTGGACTATAGGATGCGTTACATTTTCATTAGAGATAATAGATACTATTTTCAATACTGGCTTAATAATAATACATAGTGTTGATTACTCAGGTTTTTACTAAGTACATATAGAACATGAATCAGGGAGATAGTTCTAGGAAATACAAAGAAATACAGTTCTACCTTAAGACTTTGCAATAATTTTTACATCTAGTACACAGAAACAGCATCTGTATGGCTAGACTTTTGCTTTGATACATTCAACCAGTTTTAAGCTTCCATATATGACAATATAGCTATGACTGTCTAGATCATGCCATAAATCCAATCATGTCAAGCTAGAGTAGCTTGCATATCTGAAACGAATCTATAGTAATTGCTCAGTATATATCTTTGCTGACACTCCCCTTTTGTGAGGATACAGGAATACTAACCAGATTTGACAAAGTACTATATAAGGATTTCTGGAAGATTTATGAGGTAGTGTGGTCAACTACAATGCATTATTGAAAAACGTTTATGGATGTGATGGGAGGGGGAAGGGACCTTGAATAAGGATATACAAGGATATAAAGTGTGACTTCTTTGTTCGTAATAATAGTAATAATAAAAAGAAAAATGTTTATGGTACATAGCTGCTTACCTGTAGGCATCTTGAGATATAGCTTTGTATTATTAACTGTAGCCCATTGTAGCATGTTTGTGGTATATAGAAAACAATCTTGAAGAAATAATGGAGAAGCTCTCAATATTTTTACAAGTGTATGTCAGTTTGACTAAGTTTTTAATGCAATAATTTACTATCTATAGTGTAAATATTTTTGTAAATCTGTCTGGTGTTACCTATGATTAGATAATATCAATTAGGAAATTTCTACTTTCTATTTATCATTAACAGGTATTAAACAGTACACAGTTTGATCAATAAGGTGATTGATTTATTTTGTTATAAACTTTATTAGAGCTCCAAAGTCTGAACTAGGTTTCAATGCCTAGAGAAATATGAAAACTACAAGATGTATGGATATAAGGGTCCGTATAGAAGCCTATAGTTTCTAAGAGAATTTCCATAAGGAATCAGGACTGGGGTCGAAGTAAGATTTCAGTAACAACTCACATTAAACTATTAATTTTGTTGTTCCATGGGTCTTATCCTCAAGTTTTTATTATTTTTGTCAATTTTTTTCAATTTTCTGACTATTTCTGCCACTTCTAATTACCATGCATACTCATTGCAATTAATGTTTAAAAAATATTGGAACACTGAAAATGTTATTTGAGAAGTGTGGTAGTGCAGTTTTCTGTATATAAAATACATGTTTAAAAATATCTCATTATCTTCTTGTAATGAATGGATAAAAGAATACTGCTGAGAAAAGAGTGTATCTCTCAGCAATGTGTTTTTATTGTTTATTGCTTATTACATTACCTAGATATAGACATGTTCTAGCTCTGTCTACTAGTTTTTTCCTATTGTTAAACTTCACATTCTTAAAAGGTCTGATGAATTGGAACAACTGCATAGTCTGCTGAGATTTGTGACTGTCATCCTTCTGGCTGGAATTGCTCATAGATCTTGCAAGAGTAGCAGAGTTTCATCCATTACAATCGTCAGTCAGAATGGTCATTAAGCACGTTCTGCAGCAGGAAATGCTACACAGATGGTACCTCATGAACAATAGACGATACACTCCAAACTGCCAAACATTTGTTTTAGCCCATTTTATCTCAGAGCCTGTCAAAGAATAAAAGACAATAGTACCTGTAAAACTAAAATTTTCACTGGTTACCATCTAGCATTTATAGTCATAAAAACTTTTATTTGCATCCAAGGATAAACTGTTTTTGACATGTGTAGAGTGTATTTTGTTTTGGTTTTTGTTTGTATCACTTGGAGTTACTTATTTATTCATTCATTTGGAGTCACAGTCATGCTATATAATCCTAGCTGAACCAAAACTCTGATCTTCCTACCTCTACTTCTTTAGTGCTAGGATTAAACTAAAGTATCCTCACACCTAGCTTGAATTTTGTAGTATTTAATAAATTACATTTGTCTCTAAACCCAATTACTTATTTTTAACAAAGACAATATCTCTTACACTGTAGTATAGGATGCTTTTTAAGTGATTTGTAGTAATGTAAAGAAAAACAAAACAAGATCATCTTGAAGTTTAATGACTGAGAAGTTTATGCAAGGCCAAGGACACAGTCATTAAAACAAAATGACAGCCTACAAATGAGAAAAGATTTTCACCAACCCTACAAGTGACAGAGGATTGAACTCTAAAATATATAGAGAATTCAAGAAACTAGATCCCAAAACCCTAAATAACCCAATTAGAAAAATGGGGTTCAGAACTAAAAAGGAAACTCTCAGCAAAAGAATTACAAATGGCTGAAAGGCACTTAAAAAATACTCAACATCTTTAGCCATCAGACAAATGATAATCAAAACAACTTTGAGATACTACCTTATACCTCTCAGAATGCCTATGATCAAAAACACAAATGACAGCTTATGCTGGAGAGGCTGTGGAGCAAGCAGAACACTCCTCCATTTGTTGTTGGGAGTGTAAACTGGTTCAGCTACTCTGGAATGCAGTATTGCAGTATCTCAGAAAACTAGGAATCACTCTCCCCAAGGACCCAGCAATACCACTATTGGGCATATACCCTAAAGATGCGCATTCACAACCCAAAAGCATTAGTTCAACTATATTCATAGCAGCATTATTCGTAATAGCAAGAACCTAGAAACAACCTAGATGCTCCTCAACTGAGGGATGGATTAACAAACTGTGGTACATCTGAACAATGGAGTACTACTCAGCAGAAAGAAAAAATGATATTCTAAAATTCACAGGTAAGTGGATGGATTTGGAGAATATCCTCCTGAGTAAGTTCTTACAAACCCAGAAGGATAAGCAGGGGATGTACTCACTCTTTAGTCGACTTTAAGCAAAAACATTCTTTGAAAGATGATGGATGAATAAAGTGATTTCACACACACACACACACACACACACACACACACACACACGTGCACAAAAACAAAAATCCTTCTCCTTCTGATTTAACTGTAGAAGGGTTGCTTAGCAGAAATTTGTGGTGGCCATAGTATATCCGTGGATATTAACTATGACCTACTGTGGTTTCTTCATTTGTAGTTGAGCCTAAGCTGGCTTGAGGTTGTTTAGATTTCATTTTTTTATGTTTCATATATTTTAGAGAAAAGAGAAGTCTCATTATTCTAGGGGGGGTTGTATCTATCCTTAATGTTTTGCTTTGTTATATAAAGTTTGATATTGATTTTCAAAAACAATATAAAAGAAAAACAAAACAAGATCATCTTGATTTGCCTTACAATAATAATTTTTCTGTGATACTTATCTCCATAACTTTTGTTTATTTTCATTTTTATTGCTGTTTATTTTAATTATAATTCAGTTATAGCTTTTCTTCCTTCACTTACTTTCTTAAAATTCTCCCATAAAACCCTAATAATTATACTCCAAATTTATAGATTCTTGTTCTTAACTGTTATTACATGCATTGTAAGTATTTGAATACACACACACACACACACACACACACACACACATCCTGTTGAGGAGTATATAATGTTACTTGTTTGTATGTTTTTAGAACTGACCATTTGTTACTGGTCAACCAATTGGTGTGCCCTCCCCTGAGAAGATACAACTTCTCATCATTCCTCAGTTGCTGGGCTTTTTGCCATGTAATTTGGCATGCCCATGTCATCTCATTTTTGGATGGTCATGTTGGTGAGTTATCACTGATATAGCTTCTGATATAGAAACATGTCATTCCAAACTCCCTGATTCTGTGGGTCATACATTTTCTGTTCTCTATTCCACAATGTTTTCTAAGTCCTATATACTAAACTGGGATTGAACTCCATAACTCTGCATTGTATTTGCTTGTGGATTTTAGTAATGTTCTCTGTCAGTTGCAAAAAGAGGCTTCCTTGATGATAGGTGAAGGTTATACTTATCTATGGATATAAGGACAATGTTTATAGATTGTTGTAAGGAAGAAAGCTTGTTTAGTAAATTAGTGGTTGTGGATTCTTCTGCAATCATCATGACCTCCCTATCCCTGAGTAATTATGTAATTAGATCCAGAAACAAAGATGATTTTCCTCTCATTGGGTAAGCATTAAGTCTAAGGAGAGCTGTTGTTTTTTTAAGGGAAGTAGGCCATCAAAACTGAACATAAGACTTCTTTGGAAATCCATTGATTTATCATTGATGGATAGACAGACAGACAGACAGAGAGATAGAGATATAGATAAATAGGTAGACAGATAGACAGATAATACACAGATAATAGCTATACTTAGTAGGCATTCCCTTCTCTCTCACTTTCTCTTTTTCTATTTCTGTAAGAAGGCATGCATGCACAGGCATCATTTCCTCCTCTCTTCTCTGTCACTTAAATTTGTATCTATAGTAGAAAAATATCCCTTATTTTCTCAATATTCTCTCAGGATATTTGGTTTGACATAATGACAACCAGGTCCTTGACTCACAAAGAAGACAATTGGGGTAGGAGCAAAGCCAGTAATGAAATGTGAATGTTATAAAATATGAAGGATATGATTTTTTCTTCTGGCTCCAATACTGACAAAAGTAATAAAATTATTTCCTTCCCATTGTGCAGGCTTAGCTTTATTCTTGAACTTTTGCTTGAAAATTTATGTATAATAACCACTACAAAGGTCAACATGTTTTTTCTAAATTATACTAAAAATATTACTATGAATATAGGCATGTATATTTTTGAAAAAATACAAAATATTCTTACTTAAAGAAAATTCTCAGTAGCTAAGAAATCTAAATATCATCTTCAAATTAATATTAAAATATCTATAATACTAAAGATGAAAAAGTCAATGTGATCTGGTAAATGGAATGGCTTCAATTGGCTATTAGTTTGAACGAGTAAAAATAGATGCTAAGTTAAAATGAAAATAAATTTAGTATAACTCAGAAAATATCTCAAACAACATGACACATCCTATAATACTTAACACATACTATTAACAAACACAAAATCTGAATATAATAACAAACAATGTGATGTAGACTTACAAGTTGCGTGTTCTACACGTTAAATTATGAAAATGGGTTTCTTTGTCAAGCTCGGGGGAGAAGAAATTTGGGGTAAATTAAGGATTTGTCATTCTTCAATTTTGTCTTTTACTGTGTTCATAGTCCAGTGCGTGCTAAAAGGATTATATGATTTTATATTTATTTCATTTTGTGGTAAAAGCTAAGAAACAAACAAACAAAAAACAGAACCCTAAAAAAATTTAAAAACCTCACAAATAATCAGCATCATTCCAAACATTAAGGATGTTCTATCACTCCAAATAAGGTGTGTCAGATGCACCAATTTAAAAAGCTGTGACAGTGCTTGTACATAATTTGTGTATGGTTGTTTGTTCAATAAGCATTTTCTTTTCATTTTCTTAGGAGCTTTGTTAATCATGTCATATTAATTTTCCAGAAAAGAGTATTTTTTCTTGTTTCTTACGATCAAGGTCCACATTTAAGCAATGAGCATATCTTTCTTCATGACAGATTCCTTTAACATATGTGTTACCTTTTAGGGGACACTAGTAAAACATCACTAACAAGTAATGGTAAATGCAAAAAAGGACTCATGGCTAAACAAAGTTCTGTGAATATGTGATAGGTGTGTATACATCTCATTTCATCCTTTCTAGTAAAGCAAGAAATTTCAGTCCATTCCGTATAAAGGGGTACCATACTCAGCCTTGTTATAGGGTAGAGGGGCTTGATGAACTTGATATGCCAAACTGTATTGAATCCCCTTGGATTCCTTACCATCTCTGAGAAGTGGATGGAAGAGTCAGTTGGGGGAATCTTGGGGTGACTGAGAAAGGAAACGGAGGCTTAATGTGAAATGTCTTTGTGTGTGCTGTGATTACCATTGGACAATAAGAAAATTCTTTTGGCCTATGGCAGAGCATCTTAGGAGTAGGCAGGAAATCCAAGCATAGATACAGGAGAAAGTAGGTAGAATCAGGAGATACAGGATCCAGTAGCCCAAGAAGTATGTATAATGGAGTACAGGTAAGCCATGAGCCATGTGGCAAGACAGATTAATAGAAATGGGTTGAGTTCAAATGTGAAAGCCAGCTATCAATAAGACTGAGCCATAGGCCAAACAGCATGTAATTAATAAAAGCATTTGAGTTATAATTAGGAATTAAGCAGCAGTGAGGCTGCAGGTGAGTCTGAACCTGAGGGCTAGGTTAGGACAGATGGGTCACAAAATATTACAACAGAGGGTAACAGTGGTTGATATGTAATAATAATGATTATAATAATTAATTGCTATATGAAATAAGAAATTTTAGGTGCATAAAATAGAAGACATGAGAAAGACCATATCTTGGGTAGGACAATGCCACTCTAATCCCAATCACATAGCAGTTGAAGATTCCAGCACAATATCTGGACAAGAATGAATGTGCTAACAGTTAGGCAGAGACAAAAGTGAGGCTCAGATGGCCCTACTACTACTCATTGTTGAACATTGCCTATTATGAGATTTTTGGGGACTGGTAATAATTGCCTTGCATGAATACTTTATGAAGATATAAAGATGATGAAGGCTCTTATAAAAGAAATAAAAATTCCATTAAAGAAATTAGAAGGCAGACAAAACATTGGGGAAAAATTAAGAAATCACTTAAACAAAAAGCAATCAAACAAGTGAAAGAAACAGTTCATGACTTGAACATTAAAATAAAGGAAATAAAGTTGATACAACTGAGGGTTTGCTGGAAACAGATAATGTGAGTAAACAAATAAGAACTACAGATGCAAACATAACCAACAGAATGTGAGAGATAGAAAGATAATCTCTGAGACTGATGATAACATATAAAAAATAGATCCATCAGTCAAAAAAAACTTTAAAGCCAACAATGGTATAATAAAAACCATCTAGAAAATCAGGAACACCATGAAAAGACAAAAAGTAAGAATAATAGGAATAAAAAAAGGAATGGCAGCTCAAAGACATAAAATTTATATTCAACAAAATTATAGAAGAAAAATTTTCAAACCTAAAGAAAAAAATGGCAGGAAGAATAGATAACATGAAAAAAATCATACCAAGAGCAAAAACCAATATATATATATATATATATATATATATATATATATATATATATATATATACATATAAAGAGAAAAATACAAAAAGACAATGAAAGAGTCATTTTTAAAAAAAAAATCAATAAGATAAACAAACCTTTATCTAAACTAACCAAAAGATACAGAGAGACTATCCAAATTAACAAAATTAATGAATCAGGATTCATAATGACAGACAATGAAAAAATCAGGTCATACTTCAAAAATCTGTATTTCACAAAATTGAAAAATGTAAAAAAATATAGACAATATGTATAGGTACAATATATATAAACTTATCAAGACCAGATAAGCAATTTAAATAGACCTATCACTTCTAAGAAAAGAGAAGCAGTCATTAAAGTCCATAAAAAGCCCAGGCCAGATAGTTTCATCCAGCAAAGAATGCTATCAGAAAATCAAAGAAGAGCTAATACCAGTACTCCTCATATGGTTTCACACTATAGAAACAGAAGGAACATTGTCAAACTCATTTTATGAAGCTGCCATCAAACTGATACCCCAAACACACAAAGATGCTACAAGAAAAAGTATTATAGAACCATCTCGCTAATAAACATTGATACAAAAAATACTTAATACTTGCAAGCCAAATCCAAGAACACATCAAAAAAAAAAAATCATCTACCATAATGCATCTACCAGACATGCAGAGATGGTTTAATATACAAAAATCTATCAATGGCATCAACCATATAAAGAAACTAAAAGAAAAAAACCCCACATAATCATCTCATTAGATACTGAAAAACCCTTCCACAAATTTAATACTTCTTCATGATAAAGGTGTTGGAGAATCAGGAAAGCAAGGACCATACCTAAGTATAATACAAGCGATTTATAGCAAGTTAACAGGCAACATTAAAATAAATGGAGGAAAACTAAAAGCAATTTTAGTAAAATCAGGAAAAATCCTATTCTATTCTTCCATATCTATTTAATGTAGTATCTATAGTTTTAAATAGAGAAATAAGACAACAAAATGAGATTAAAGCAATACAAATTGAAAAGGAAGAAGTTATACTTTCACTATTTGCAGATTACATGGTAGTTTTCATAAGTAACCACAAAAATTCTCAGAGCTAAAATCAAAAATCTATGAACAAAGAGAAAAATACAAAAAAAATGAGAGTCAATTTTTTGAAAAAAAATCAATAAGATACACAAACCCTTATCTTTGATAGGATAAAGAAAACAATTGAAGAAGATATCAGAAAATGGAAATATCTCCCTTGCTCATGGATAGGAAGGAATAACATAAAAAACCTACAATTTTACCAAAAGCAATCTATAGATTCAATGCAATTCTCATCAAATTCCAACATATTTCTTCACAGACCTTTAAAAAAAACTCAACTCAATATGTATTATCAAAAAATATACAAGAGAGCTAAAACAATTCTATACAATAAAGCCATTTGTCGAGGCATCACCATCATTGACTTGAAGCTCTATTACGATAAAACTGTAGTAATAAAAACAGTTTAAAACAAAAAACCTTCTGTTAAGCTAAGGACATTGTAAATGGGACAAACTGATAGCCTACAGAATGTAAAAGGTATTAATCAACCCCACATCTGACATAAGGCTGATATCCAAAATATATAAAGAACTTAAGAATCTAGACATCAAAATACCAAAACTCTATTTAAAAAGGGACCTACAAATCTAAACAAAGTGTTTCCAACAGAAAATCAAAAAAGGGCTGAAAGACATTATTTGAATTGTTCAACATTCATAGTCACCAGGAAAATGCAAATCAAAATGACTATGAGATACCATCTTACACTTGTCAGCATGATAAAACTCAAAAGTAATGTTGACAGCTTATGTTGAAAAAGATGTGGAACAAGGGGAAGACTCCTCCACAGTTGGTAGGTTTGCAAACTTGTACACCATTTTTGGAAATAAGTATGGGGACTGCTCAGAAAACTGGGAATTAATCTACTTCAAGACCCAGTTCTAATATTGGGCATATACCCAAATGATACTCAAACATACCAAAGGATATTTGCTCAGCAATCTTCACAGCAGCATTATTCATAATAGCCAGAACCTGGAAACAATCTAGATGCCCCTCAATTGAAGAATGTATAGACAATATGTGGAACATATACAGAAAGGAATTTTTTTGCAGTAAAAAAAAAAAACAATGACACAAAGAAAAATGCAAATGGATGGAACAATAAAAAAATGTTAGAGTGAGGTAACCCACATTCTAAAGGATAAAGACGGTATGTATGTACTTACTCCTAAGTGGATACCATATGTAAACGATAAGAAGACTACAACCCACAGCTTCAGAGAAGCCAGCTGATGAGGAGGACCCTAAGAGGGATGCATGAATTGTCCAGGGAAGGAAAACTAGATGAGATCTTCTGAGTAAACTGGGGACAAGGGGATGCAATAGATATGAAGGGATGGGAATGAGAATATGAGGGAATGGGATAGTGAAGCTGGGAGAGGAATGGAGTGGGAGAGCCACAACAGAGATATCTTGATGGGATTAGGTGCTATGCAAATTTCCAGGAGTCCACAAGGATGACTTCATCTTAACATGGTGGTTAAAGAACTTCAAATGGGAATTAGAGTACTAAAGAAAAATTTAAAAATAAAAAAATGTTGAAAATAAAGACAAGAATCAATCAAACACCAAACAGAATTTCTATCACATAATTATAAATAATTGCATTATTTTAATAAACAATAACCCACCTGTTGAAAGATTTTAATAATACAAGTCACATGAATTGACTTTTAAATAATTTGTCTTATTTCTATGTTCAAAAATGATAGTGATTTGGAAAATTTGTTAGAAATCAACTTCAGAAACCAAGAAAATATGGAAGCTGAGACCTGAATTTACAAGGGAAGTAAATAACCAATATTAGAGTCTGAAGATTTTTTAAGTAAGTCTGAAAGTATTGCTGATGCTTAAATATTGCCATTGGAAGAAAGGCAGTGCCACTTATACCTGGGAGGGTCTGAAGTAAGAAAAAAGGACATAGAGATAACTGAGATCATGAAGAAGCATTAAGGAACAATTTTAAGGGAAGACTGAAATAGTATCTAGACATTGTCTTTGGAAAATGAGGCTTGAGACCTATATTGATATTTAAAAATTTCAATATGTGATTATATTTTCAAATTTTGATATCCAAAAACCATACATAGTGAAAGAATCCATTAACCATTTAGTACTTAGTTTGGTATATAATCCCATAGGAAAAAAACATCATAAAGAAAAGAATAGAGTCAAAGCTCAATATGTCTAAGACATTTTTCTTTTTTTCTTTTTATTTATGGAATAAAGCCATTTTTATCCATGTGTCACTTTGCTCTCTCTCCCTTTTCTCCTCCCAATTCCTCCCAGTAAGTCTTCAGCATGTTGTTTTCCTTTTCTTCATTTGCAGTTTTTTTTTTAATTGGTGACTATTGTTATCTTCTTCTAAATTTTGATTTGGCCTGCAGAAAGTTTACACATGACCTCTTACATTCATGGCAATAATACTAAAAATGTCTATGACTATATGATTAAAATTACTAGCCACATTATTGTAAAAGAGAAGATTTTGCTTGTTCACATAAAATACTGGTAATATTTAATAGTTTGTAAAAATAAAAGAGCAAGTTTTGATGTCAATTGACAAGGTAAGAACTTGTGATGATTTTTATAGACTATCAATGCTACAAAAGCTATTATCATTTTGAAGAAAAATTTAAGGTCATGTCTAGTATGGAATTTTTAAGTTGAGTCACTTAAGGCATACAGACCCAAATGAATATGGATGGTGCCTTTCAGTGGGTTGGGAATTCTAGACTATATAGAAAGAAAAAGTAAATTAAGGGTCAGTATTCTCTTTGATTTGTTACTGTGGATACATTGGCCTTTAGCTGGAAGTTCTTCTATCCTGCCCTGGGCCTGCAATCTTAACAAATATCTTCTACCTGTGGCCCCACAACAGCTTACAAAATAATTATTTAGAGGCTTATATTAATTTCAAACTGTTTGGTCTACGGCTTAGATTTTGTTGCTCCCTAGCTAACTCTTGCATCTTAACTCAACCAAATTCTACTAATACGATTTGCCACTTTGCTCCATGGAATTACTTGTTCCATTAAATCTTGCTACCCCAGAAGCTGGCAATATCTGCCTTGACTCTTCATTTCTTCTTCCTCTCTCTCTGCTTGGGTTTGCTATCTGGCTGTAAGCTGTGTTGCCATAAGCCAAAACAGCTTTTTTATAAACCAATGGAGACAACATATATTAACAGGGAATAGGAAGACATCCTACATCAGTTTCCCTTTTATGTCTAATTAGGAAGAAAGGTTTCAATTTTAACACAATAAAAGTTCATATAACAATATGCTTATCAAGCAAGAATTATAGCTAAAAGTATAGTATAATAGTTACTACGATATGTAGACTTTTATATTTTGCAAAATTATAGAAAGTATTTTATTATCTATCCTATCTTTGTGAGTGAAGCCAGATAGAGCCTAGAATTAGTACTGCACATACTACAGAGGGCAGAGCCAGAGAAGTGACTAAAACCCATTGGAGGAGTCCAGAAATTATAAGTAGTTCTAAGATATTGGATGGTTAAAATTTTACAATTACCTAAGATGTTAGAAATGTCAGTGCCTTGGGATACCTGCTGAAAAGAGCTGCTAATAGGGATTAGAAGCAACCTGAAAGAAAAAAGTATGTTACTGTGGACAAAGCTGAATGGAATTGGAGATATGCAGAATGCTTTTTTACATGAGGCATGAAGATGCAGTTTGGAGATTTCCCAGGTGTTTTTAGTCTTGCTTTGGCACAGCAGTTCCTCATTTACTCTCTGGCATTTTGGAATGGTAATGTATATCCTGTGGAATTATATATTGGAAGTATTTGATTGGACCTTTGATTTTGATTTTTTTACAGATGATTATAGTTAAAAGGTTACTGTATGTCTCAAAAGAGACTTTGGTCTTTGGACTTTAAAATGACGTTTAAATTGGACTGAATGCATTTTTGTGTTGTGATGTGGTTCTAAGTTTTTTGGGGCCAGGTAGTTGAATGTGATGGTTTGAAGTAAATTCCTCCTAAAGGGAGTAGCAATATTAGGAGCCATGACCTTGTTGGTGTAGGTCTGGTCTTATTGGACAAAGTATGCCACTGTGGGGTCACCTTTGAGGTTTCTATTTTTCAAGCTTTTCTCAGAGTGAGTTTCAGTGAGATTCTTACTCTATCTCAGTCAAGATGTAGTAGGAGTCTTAGCTTCAATACCATGTCTGCCTGTGTGCCACCATGCTCCTAGCCAGAATGGACTCAACCTCTGAACTGTAAGGGAGGCCTCTCAATTAAATGGTCTTTTATTGTAAGAGTCTCCAGGGATATCATGTCTTTTCACAGCAGTAGTAAGCCCTAGCTAAGACACACACACACACACACACACACACACACACACACACACACACACACCAAAACAAAACAAAACAAAACAAAAACCTAGCCAAATACATTAAGATCATTCTATATTTAATACACCATTCAATTTTTTTAGGTAACATTAAGGTTTGGAATGTAGTAAATATACATGATGGAATTTAATATAGACATAAAACTTAACAAAATCATGGTGTCTACAAGAATTGTTACAAGTGGAAAACATTACCACAAACCAAATAAGCTAGACTCAACACACACACAAATGTACCCTTTGAATTAAGATAAAGTTATCTTATAACAAGTCTGCTCCAAATAAATAGCCTAGTACAAGAAATTATTCTGGAATTGTTGGCTAGAGAGTTTCCATAGACACTTGTCCCATAGCCAAGAGGTTGATATTGCTCTTTTTACCTTTCTGAATTTGCTAGGAAGACCCTGGAAGACACAATGCATATGTGAGTCACAGAGCCTGGAGAAATGAAGCTAGCACATTTTCCAGTTTGCTCCATGCTTTTATCTCACTCTGTATTTTATTTCAGCATTTTCCATCTCATAAGTGGATTTTTTTTTTTACTTTTTTACTTACAAGGGTTTTTATACCATACACAGTTCCCCTTCCCTTCTTCCACTCACCATCCTAGTTTCCACCCACCCACCCCAACATCCACTCCGCAAAGAGGAGAAGGCTTCCCATGGGGAGTCAGCAAAGTGTAGGATATCAGGCTGAAGGAAGACCAAACCCATTCCACTTGTATCAAGGCTGAGCAAGGTATCTTTCTATATGGAATGGGTTCCAAAAGGCCAGTTCATGGACTAGAGATAAACCCTGGTTTCACTGTGAGAGGCCCCATCAACTGCTCAAGTCACACAACTGTCTTCAATATTCAGAGGCTCCAGTAAGGTCCCATGCAGGTTCCCTAGCTGTCTAGTCCTGTATCAGGAAGCACACTGACAAATGGAATTTTTTAATTTACATAATTTTATGTTCCATATTTTCTATAAATTTTCGTGGATTATGACAAATACATATGTTCTATCATCTATCATTAATTATGCAAAAAATTCTTTTTCAGAATAATCTGTACCTTTCCAGAAAGTTCTATAAAAGTAATAAAATAGCATTTACTTTTTTAGATAGACTCTGTACTTATCCTTATACAACTAAAACTTATATGTACTTGTGTGTCTTGGAAGCTCTTTTTTTTTTTTTTTTAGTTTCTGGCTAATATGCCATTGTTTTGCTGTTCCACAGCCAGTGCATTCTTTAATATATAAAAGGGATTACTTAAATTTGTTCATATTTTGGGAAATTGATAGTATGTTTTTTAGTGGCTGAAAAGTGATTTCTAAACATAACTGACTGACTGTAAGTAGGGATTTTTTTTTTAGAAGAAATGGATTTATCTTTTTGTTTAACAACGGGCATTCAATCTAAGAGATGACTGATATCTATAGAATCATGAATTTATGTTTTAATAACCTTAAAGTTTAACACATCAATTACACTAAAGCAGAAAATTTCTTAAACTATATACCTTTTTAAATTTATTAAAATGTGTGGATTTGTAAATTATCCTGTGTTTCTAAAATGTGCTCACATCACTAAATGAAATAAACATTTTATTTTTATCATTTTAATTAGACAGTTAATTCAAATGTCACAGTGCTGATCCTGCTTTTTCTTTCATTGAACAAAATGTCTGTGTGATCCTTTGCTTGTCAGCCTGGATACTGGGGGTCGGGGCAGGGTCTGTCCTACCTCAACTGAGTATTCCAGACTGCATTGATTCACCCCAGGAGTCTTGATCCTCTCTCTAAAGAATGAATGGGGAGTTGGGGAATGACAAGGAAGAAGGGAGAAAGAGGAAACAGTGGTAGATAAGTCTTAAAAAATTATACAAAAAAAATAAAGTTATAAGAAAGAAAAACAATAATAAAAATGATATATATATAATTCAAAATATAGTAATGTTCTTTCAAACCAACAATACAATGTTATTTCTGTCACATTGTTTTATTTTGATATATGTATAATTATTTGCAAATGTCTAATACTCTTTAATTTCAATTTTTCAGTATTCTAGAATATTTTATATCTATTTACAAAACAAGTCAAATGTATCTTAGGTACTCTTTTTAATATTAATATAAAATACTGCACTGCTATAAGAAAAGATATATATATATAAATTTTTAAATACAAATTCATTTACCTTAAACATATCCAAACTTTAAATAAATCAAATAAATTATTATTCCTTCAAAAATGGGTTAATTCAAAGTTAAAATAAAAAATAATCAAGGAAATTTTCTTTATTTATGCACTGCCTTTTCTTCAATGATGTTACATAAAGCTGACCTTTCCTTCCCTCCATCTATTTGTTATATGAATTAAATAATAAGAATAATATAAAGTTAAAGTCTAGCAATGGATCACTCTATTCTCTAGGGAAAGCTGAAAGCTTTTATTTTATTACATTTTTCCATAGCTCTGCAATTTAAGAGATGGAAGGCAATGATGCAGATGGAATCAAGTCACTGGGAAGCAGTCAGGAGCCATTCCACTCAAGACAAAGTGTGCCTGTCTCATAGTTCTACTTTTAGCATTGACCCTGCTTTCTACTTCTCTTGCTTAAATCTTTCTTGAATTTTATATCTACTTTATAAACTTTTACATCATTCCGGGAGAAATCAACCTCCTGTTTTCATTTCTTTGATGAAAACTTCTATAGAAAAATAAAATTCTACCCAAGAGATACAAGTGCTTGTTGTTTTGTGTTTCTTCTCCATGTTGTATTTTATTTCTAAGCCTAAGTTCACAGACATATGTAAAGTTGTTTGTCACAACAATGGTGATTGAACTTGAGTCCCTGAAATAAAATGATAGAGATTACTTCAAGAGATTTGTGCCTGAAAAATCTGTTGAAAAAAAAAATGTGTAAAAGTTCACAGACAAGGTTTTTTTCTTAATAGCTTTGAAAAACACACAAGAAAGATGTGAATGAATTCTAAATTTAGAATGGCAATATTTTCTTTGCTTCAGGAATGATATGAAACCAAAACTTAAATATTAAAATTTGTAATCTCTGAACTCTAAAATTCCATAGATATTAATTTACTGGGGTAGTCATATCAAAAAAAGGAGCTGAGTAAAAATGCCCCACTTTCAACTGTATATTAGAGTGTGGCAGCTGGGGAGTGGCGGTATGTGCCTTTAATTTCAGCACTTAGGAGACAGAGGCAGGACATTCTGTGAGTTCAAGGTCAGCCTGGTCTAAAAAGCAAGTTTCAGGACAGCCAGAACATTTCATAGAGAAACCGTATCTTGACAAAACAAACCAACCTACCAACCAACCAACCAACCAACCACCAACCAACCAAAAAAAGAGTTGGACAATTACCAGTAATTATTACATGTTAGATATTGATGCTCCACACCAGAGCTGCTTTGATTCAGTGAAAGATCATCTTCATTATCTACAAATAGTAACTTAATAAACTACTAGTTAACTGCATGATTCAGTGAAAACCCTGCAATCACACAAAAACTCTATAATTCCCTTGTAATTTTTTGGAAAAAAAATAGAACACTATTAAATATATGTCCATCTTATAGGTAGAGCAATTGCTTAGTATTGAAGTTATGTACCTCTTAAGTTCAAGAGAATGACCCTGGTGGTAATGGTGATGATGTGTTTAATGACTTCAGCTGAGTAGCTTTTAGAAAAGATAAACACACTGGGAAGTGTATTAAAATTAACTAAAGAGACATTTTCATTTACTGGACACAGGATTTAATATTATATGATTTTTGAAATTAATGTTTGAAAAGATTAAAATGGATAGTAAAAACTAGACTTTCTCAGAATAGGATATCCAAGGGAATAATGTTTATTGCTAATAGATTTCAATTTCTTTCTTGTTCAAGACTATTATATGCAAGGTTGGTTACCAAAGAAAATGTTGACTCTGAGCCCTTTTTATATTCATTCTAATGTTGGTGCTAAGTGCAATTAGCATCAAATAATCACACCCAATGTTTTGAAGGCTAAGATTAAAAAAAAGTAATTAGATTGAATTTAGGCTCCTAACTAGAAGGATAAGGTATTAACCAATAAGAAAATTATTTTTTAAAAAATACTACATGTTTATTATTAATATCTTTGTTTCTATTTTTTGAAATTTTAAAGTGTTTAATTTTAGTTATCATTTTTTATTTTTATTTATTTATTTATTTATTTTTGAATAAAGTCTCATTTTAAATACATGTATTACCTTGTTCAAACTCACTTCCCTCCTCTTGCCCCTCCCAGTCTCACTCTCTTCTCCCCATCTCCTTATCTCCTCCCCAGCAAGGGCAGAAAGTCCCAAGGTCCCAAAGGTGAATCAGCTCAGCATTCACTCCAGGCAAGTCTGATTTTTCTCATCCTAATATCAAGACTGGGTTAGGTAGGAAAAATTGCAGTGATACATCTACTTGCATGAGATCAAAACAAATGACTCTATATACTTGTTTCAATTTAAACATCACATCTTGTTGCCTTATTAAGTGCTTATGCTTTCCTAATTCACCTATGTTGGTGCAATATTAGGTTTGCTGCTTCACTTTTCAAAATAAGAAAAATAAATATGAGGACTGTAATATGTATCTAATTTTGCAACAGCAAATTTAGCTCAAAAGAATGGAACAGTATATATGTTTCTCTTAGTGATCTTGAACTTATATTAAGGAGGTTTCAAACCTTGAGAATTTCAGAGGAAAGGATCATTATTCTTTTTAGAGGATGAGGCCACTGCTATGATTCTTATGATTAAAGTCCTCTACAGGCACATAGACTTACAGAGTTACTAAAATAATTAATTCAACCCATTTTTAAGTAATCTAGCCACCATGTGGCCAGGCCCTTGGCTCACCTGGATTCCTTACATGTCTCTTCTTTGGGGTCGGCTGTGGACTGACCGACTCTGCCCTCCTTCTACGTGTCTCACCTCTGATCCTCCACCCACTTCTACAGTGCTCCACATAGGCCAAAACAATTACTTTATCTACAGCATACAGAGAACATTTCCACCACAGGGAGCAGGTGCTGTTCTTAATGCTTTGGATGGCTTTTGGAAAACTATTTTTCATACTGCATTGCCTTGTTCAGCCTCAATACAAGAGAGGGAGTGTGTTCTTAGACTTATGACAACTTGATATGCCCAGCATTTTATTATTCAAGGGAGTCCTGCCCATTTCTTTATAGAAAAGGAGTGGATTGAGGGAGCAGGGCAAAGGGGAGATGAGGGAAAGAATGGGAAGAGAGGAAGGAAGGGTAATTGTGATCAGAATGTAAAATAAATAAATAGAAAACTACATAAAATTCAAAGAGAAACAAAACATTAAAGGTATAAAGGGAATATAAAATAAAACAT
Organism: Sigmodon hispidus; assembly: GCA_004025045.1. Classification (NCBI taxonomy): domain Eukaryota; kingdom Metazoa; phylum Chordata; class Mammalia; order Rodentia; family Cricetidae; genus Sigmodon; species Sigmodon hispidus. The sequence continues at coordinate 41,344 of PVIH01007765.1, forward strand.
AAAATGTGCAGCTGGGCAGTAAAGTCATCAAATGGAATGTAACATAAATAGATATTCTGTACAAATTCATAAAATGAAAGATATTTGAATGACTGGGTAGAAACAAAATGTTGATTTTCCCTCAGTTCCATTATGCTCTTAACTTCATGTGGATCACTTTAGAAAATATTGATCAGTGAAAGATGTTTCCCTACATTGGCAAAAATGCACAGCTTTTTACTTTTAGTCTCTAAGTGTACAATGTACTGAATAGGGCATGGCTTTGAGCAAGATCACTCTGAAGCTGAGGATACATTTTCAATAGGACAGTAGGAGAGTTGTAAACTGTCAGTCAGATTTATAGAAGAGAATCTTCTTCACTAAAAGCAACTTGAGCTATAGTTTTTAAGTAAATTTCCTTATGAAGCAGTTCTCAAGGCAAGAATTGAAACAGGTAAAGAAGACACAATAAAATTCACATAGGTCACATATAAGAAGACATATATGTAGCACCAAAAAGCACTGAATTATATATAAGCCAAGACTGTCACAGTAGCTCTCAGTGGGAGAGAGCTGGCAGAGAGAGAAAAGTTAACAAGGTTAGAATTTACCTTTAAAGGAGAAGTTTAGTTTTAAATCTATTATATAGTACATGGGTGATAGCTATAATAATGTTTTAATGGGTCTTATCTCAAAAATCAGATAAAGACTGAGGTGGTAGGAGGGGGAAGGGACCTTGAATAAGGATATACACGGATATAAAATGTGACATATTTATTCATAATAAAAAAGAAAAAAGAAAAAAAAAGAATGACGGGTATCAAAATGAAATGCCCTCAAGCCTTAACTGGATTAAATTCCACAGATTAATTATATGTGTTTGGCGAGAAAGAGTTCAAACTTGTTCTTCAAACGTGAAAAACCTCAGAGGAAAAGGTGTCTGTTTAAGCAATTAAATATCTGTCTTTAGACACACACACAAAAAAAATTCAGACAAATAATAATAATAAATGGATAGTAAAGAAAAATCAGGAAAGAGAACCATTTATCAAATGTATAAACAATGTGGACTTTGATATTACTTTTTCTAATGTCATCATCACCAGATAACAGGGGCACCACTAGGAGTCAGATAGTTTGTACTGAATGGAAATAAATAATCTTATTGTCACTCCTGGAAATAGGATAATAAGTTAAAAACCTCACCTTCCAGCATTTATAAAGAAAAGGAATAAAAATTAAGGAAAGTGAATCAATCTATAGTAAATGACATAAAATAGGATCAGGAAAATTCAGTTACTTGGAGGTCCCTGCCTGATCGCACAGTCGTTGAGGTTACAGTATGAAAACTCACTACATCTTGTCCAAATCCATCAATCTCACAAAATCAGTCAGTCAGGGATCACACTCATAAATTACAGTCAGTGAAAAAGAATCTAACACTTCAGCCTGTATCTGAGTAAAAAGCAAATATTTCAGTCGCATACTTGGACATGACAATAGTATACAATATCATTATAGACTTAAAGAAAATATGCTCAGTATTCTAAATATATACTTCTCAGGACATAATCTTCCAGGTCAATTCCAATTCAGTTTATCAGGTTCTGTATCTGAAACATACTGTCTTTAGCATTAGGACCTCACCTTCAAGTTATAGAGGGCTATCAAAGGCAATGGCTATAGCCTGTATTGTCTGGGGTCTTTTAGTTTCCCTTGGCTACAACAACTAGAAGGATAGCTTTCTATGCTTGGTGGTCCCAGGTGTTTTGTTTGAGTGTCTATAACTCAGTATGCAGAGGGTCTAAATGGACTGAAAATGTTGTATTTGTATATGTATGTGTATGTGTAATAATGATAATTAAAGAAGAGGTATGGATTAAATTGGGAGTTGATTTAACCAATTTGTAAAGGGCGTTTTAACACTTAAAGGAAGTTTTAAAACATAAAATTCTCTAAAATAATAAATGTGAAAGAAAGTAAAAAATAATGACTATTAAAGAATAATTTTAACATACTTTAAAATTATAGAAAAAGCAGTATGAACAGAGAAAAGTGTTTATTACTTTGGGGAAATTTATTAATTATTAATTTACTAAATTTATCTTACCAATTTCTTATAGGAAGTGTATTCACTAATGTGAACATTTTTTTCAGATAGGATCTCATTAGATAGATATCCCTAGCCATACAGGAACCCACTGTGAGAAACAAGTTGTCCTCTACCTTATGGATACCTGCATGCCTCCTCTTTAAAATGTTTAAAATGGGAATCAAAATCAGGAACTCTGGAGGAATAGTCAGGGCTCTTAATGTCTGACCCATACTCTCCAGCTTTCCGAAGAGGATGTGGAGTAAAAGGAACACTCCTCCATTGTTGGTAGGAGTGTAAACTTGTTCAGCCACTCTGGAAGGCAGTATGGCAGTTTCTCAGTAAACTGGAAATCAATCTCCTTAAGGACCCAACAATACCACTATTGGGCATATACCCTAAAGAGGCACATTCAGATCCCAAAAGCATTAGCTCAGCTATGTTCAAAGCAGCATTATTTGTGATAATAACCTGGAAACAACCTAGATACTCATCAACTGAAGAATGGATTAACATACTGTGGTACATCTACACAATGGAGTACTACTCAGCAGTAAGAAAAAAAAATGATATCCTAAAAGTCACAAACAAATGGATGAATTTGGAGAGTATCCTCCTGAGTGAGGTATCACAAACCCAGAAAGATGAGCAGGGTATCTATTCACTCATTAATGGACTTTTTAAAACAGTAAAGAACACCCAAGCTGCAGACAACAACCACTGAACAGCTTGGGATCTGAAAATTATATTTAATATAGTCTTCTGCTGTTCATTTAATCTCAACACAATTCATTCTATTCAATGGCATTGTTGGATATTTATTTTTTTCTTGTCACTCTATTTTATTTTTTCATTAGAAAATAAATTATTTTTTTCTATGTAAAAACATGTTTAAAATGTAACTTTAAGAACTAAAAAGCCAGTCAGAAATACAATAGTAGCAAAATGCCAGGGATAATAATGGGCTACATAAAATTCCAGTCAACAGTGGGATTTAGGTTTATAAATTATATCATTTAATCTTAATTTTTCCACCAGAGTGTAAAATTTTGTTGCCTTAATTTTAATAAATTTTCAATCATACTTCTACACAAAGATCAGGCCTTGATATCTTTTTTGCCATAAATATTCAGTTTTAACTATCATAAAAGGGACACTGGTGGAAATGTTCTCTTGTATGCTATAAATAAAGGACTGTTTTGACCTATGTAGAGCACCATAAAAGTGGGTTGAAGATCAGAGCACAGGCAGGTAGAGAAGGGTGGAGTTAGTCAGCCTCCATCCAACCCCGAAGGAGGAACATGTAGAGGTACGGGGCTGATGCACGGGCTAAGCCACGTGGCAGGAACATTATTAGAAATGGGTTGATTTAAGATGAAAGAGCTAGCTAGTAATGTGCTTGAGACATGGGCTAAACAGTATGAAGTAATGTAAGTGTCTGATTCATTTCTTTGGGGGACAAAAGCCGCATGGACCAGGTTCCAAACTGCTGCTCCGCCAGGTACAAACCTCCAGACCCAAAATGGGCTGAGAAACTTCATCCAACAGGACACAGGATGTTCTAGATAAATTTAGTTCTACATTTTACTAATATTTTAAGAGTATATAATTATTGTCACACTACATGAATTTAAGTAATTTACTCTAATTTGGACACAATAAGTAAATTTTCCATTCTATAAGACAACCATTATTTAATGCAGCATCCTTCAATTGGAGAAGCACAGAATAAGAATCACAAATTTAAATACTGATACACAAAGTGCCTCACATGAAACTCAAGAACATATCAACCAGGAAGAGTGATAATTTTATGGACCATAAAACTTGTGATAGAAAATTTACTCTTTGAAACATGATGAAAGGGAAATGAGTAAGAATAAAAGAAAGGGTAAATATTTTTGAAATTTGGGATACATGTGAGGATGTAATATATTTTATCCATTCAGAATTACATGAATCACAAATGCTAATCAAAGAACCTTTACCGAAGAATGATGAAAATATGATGACTCAGGGATTCTAATGTCATAAAAGGAAGTCTGGGGCATCCAAATTTGGGGGCTATTTGCGGCCCAGTAGAGATTCACTGATGTATCTGATAGCTTAGTAGAAGACCTCATCCACTGGAGCACAAATGCATTAGAAGACACTCTTATTTTTTACTACCTCAAACTGCATCTCAAACGCTGCTCTCAAAGAAATATGCTGCATAGGATGACTGGCTGTGGATACTATTTTCTGAGCATCATGTTTTACCACCATAAAAGCATTTCATATGTCACATTCTCTCTAATAAATACCTTTAATTTATTTCTGTTAAATACCTTTGATAGGAAGCTTAGATTCTTTACTTCTCTATCTATTTCTCAAAGTTATTCCTTTTAGTAAAGGAAGTAAAGAGGTTAAAGTTTATCTGTCTTAATCTATTTAAGAAAAACAGAAATCAGCACATTAAAAATTAGAGACTAAAATCTTCCTTCATTGGGTGATTTGTAGCATAAGCCACAGCTATACAGTTAAGTTACAGCAGCTTCCAAGGACAATACAAGCCAAATATAAAATGACAATAAATTACTATTTTTTTCTATATAGTTCTAAAAAAGAATTATATTAATGCTTAAAATGCAATGCCAGTTTTATTTATATGTATGCAACTATCTAACTCTATTTTATAAACATATTATATGCATATATTTATTTTATAATTATAGTTAATTATGAAAAAATATATAATTATTTGTGTGTTTGTATGTATATACGCATGTGTGTATAGCCTTACCTCTCTTTAACTAATTATAAAAACTTGAGCAGTGTGGACAGATAGCCACTTGGCTCTAAATATAGAAATATAATCTAGCAGATATGGAGAAAAATCCAAAATTTTAACTCTCACAGTTAGAGCAGTTAAATTTTGTTTGTCTATAGTGAGTACTGTGGTGTAGATAAAACAATCCAGAAGAACTTCACTACTACTAAATTAAACCACAAAAGGAAACTACAATTTCTACTTCCATTAACTATATTAATTTTCTATATTGTATTACAGAAGACAACATTATTAACAGTATCTCTTGCAAATAAAGCTAGCAAAACCAAAGTTTAGAAAGCATCCTAATTAAAGAAAGATGAATTAAACAGATTAAACAGAAATATCAAAAAATATCCCAACAAGTGTTCTTGTGAAAAAGTAAAGCATAAGAAAAATCAACATGCCCTGAATATGTGTTTTTCACTACGTTTTATTTAGGACCTAAGAAGGAATATATATGTATAATCATGAAACATATAACATATGCATGTATACATCTTTGTATATTTGTTGTGGTAATGCATTCAAATACAAAATAATAAGGAAATGTTAGCTAAAATATTGTCTTCCCTAATTAATATTTATAGATAATAATTTCAAATCATAACTCTATCTCTACAGAACACTGCTCCTTTGGCTGTGGACTGGTCCCTTTTCTTCATATTCCTTACTGGTAATTTGAAGAGATACTGAAGTACATAATGGAAGTGTCATAGTTTGATATAAGAATTGAAGTATCTCAAATGGTTTGTGCTTTGTTCCTGTCTCTTTAAAGAACAGGATTTTTTGGCACTCAGAAGGTTATGTGACCCCAGGAAATAATTTAAAGAAGATTTCTCAGGGCCTCTTTTCTGTGAGTCAAGAGGGGCAAATGTAGCATAGACTTCATCTATTCCATGCAGCTTGAAAGACTAAATCACATACACACACACACACCAAAAAAAAAACCCTCTACTGTCATTGATTCTAAGGTTTCACTTTCAATCACCCATTGCATAGGAGACTTCTTTGTCTCACACACTCCAGGGTAAGCAGCCATTGTGTTCTTGCTTTCTATACAATGGCCAAGTAGAAACTTTTCCAAAGAGATGAGGAGACAGAAAATCAGTTTTAGCAGGATTTTACATCAGGATTTTAGAATAATCAATAAAGTTATATGATTCTCAATGTTATATAACACAGTTTTCTCCAACTTTTACTTAAGATACAGAATTTTGAAAAAAACACAACTATAGTCATTGAAACAATAACGGGCTGAGAAATCCTTTTAATAGCATATTATAATAACAATAGCATATTATGTTAACCTTTTTGATGTTTAAAGTCAGAAAACAATGAAGTAACTTGAAATCTAAAGTAAAATAAATATTGCCAAAAAAGCGTGAAAATATAAATTCTTGCTTATGCAAAGCTGACACTGTTAACCATTTAAAAGACTCACAATTATCCAGATGAAAACCTTAGTGAATTTTTCAAGCCTTAGAGCAATAGTCTGAGAGTAGATGTGTGTGTGTGTGTGTTTACATTATGTTATAGGTATGCTTATTGGTTTGATATTCTTTTCCCTCTAGAGATAAAGTATTTAAGAAATTATATTATACACATACACACATGAAATTATCATTTGTCAGCAAAATATAATCATATACCAAGAAATGGAAATCAATAAAATAGAAAAACATAAGAAGTATATATACCTTTATAAATTCTAAACCATGCATTTACAGTGACTAACAGGTAGAATAACCATAATACTGGACAGAATTCTGTCTTTTGGAGAAAAGATAATGACACTTTAGCTGGACTGAGAAATCACCCAAATTATTTTCTAGCAGCTTTCTTTTACAATAAAATTCTTCACCTGCTCAGTCCAGATGATAAGCCCTTTTATATTCATAGCGTAGATAATGTTCTGTCCAACTAGAAAAAGAGAAAAGAAAAAAATCTATCTGAAAATCATTGGCTGAATCAGATTTTCTGATTTTAGAATGAAAATCATTGAGACATTCTCATTTTAATCAGCTAAGGCTAGAACATTGTTAACATTCTTCAAATGAATAAAACTAAAGTATATGTATATACATATATATGTATATATGTATCTATCATCTATCAATTTTATTAGTTTTTATATATATACTAAAACTTGTTGAAAAGAGAAAAATAGAAAACTAAATAAGAAAACTACAGTTTAATATTTGGAAAGGATAAAATCCAAGATAAAAAATTACTTATATATTATATAAGAACAATATATAAGGATTTTAAATAAATTTAAAGCTGAATGAGAAAAATATTCACAAAACAGATGGAACAGTTCAACCAATATCCAAAGCACAATGAACACTGGAAAATGTGAGACTCTCTTGCTGAAGATTTGTCACTCATATTGGTTTAATAAAATGCTGCTTGGCCAGTAGTCAGACAGGAAAAAGGCAGGAAGGAAGGTGGGGCAACCAGACTAGGGGAATTCTGGGAAGCAGAAAGACAGGGCCCTAGTTACCAGCTAGATGCAGACAAAGCTAGATAAGAATGCTGGACTGAGAAAAAGGTACTAAGCCACATGGCTAAGCATAGATACAAATTATGGGTTAATTTAAGTATAATAGCTGGTTAGTAATATGTTTGAGTTACTGGCTGAACATTTATAAGTAATATTAAACCTCAGAGTCAATTATTTGGGAAGTTGATACTGGATATTTGAGAGTTTCTAGTGGGACAGAAAGTACCTAGTACATTCCCTCATGAATGAGATCAAAAAATTGACTAGAATTAATGAAGATAAAACAGATTCTCACCTCAAAGAATGTGGTCTAATATATAAGAAATAAACATAGCTCTGCTTAAGTAGTTAGGCTCATGGATTTTAGGCACTGACTTGTGAACACAGTCAGGACTGTGTCTCAGAATTACACAGCAAATGAAACTAAATAAAAGGCCTAACTAGTTCCAAAGCAACTTTCTAGGATAATAGAAATGTTCTTTCAACATTCTTTAATGGCTCATATGAAGCCAGTGGATATGTGTGGGCATTGGGTACTTCTAATATACAAAATACTAATAAGTAACTAACTGACAGTTATTTTATTGAGTTTTGTTTAAAATCACCCTGTAATATTAATGGCAATTATACTGGAAAGCTTAGGTACTATTTTCTTATTTAAAAATTGCTACTTTCCCAATAAAACTGTTTCTGCTTAAGGCTCTTGTTATCAATGGTATCTAGGTAAACTGCTCATGTAACTTAAAGAAAAAGAAAAACAAAAAAATGATTTTGTCCACAGTAGGATACAGAATATATTTATAATCTTCACTTTGACAATACTGTGATTCTTCTTGTTCACATGAACTAAAGAAAGGGTTAGCATAATATTGTGCATAATATTTTCTTTTTAACAGAAAAATAATAAAATTTATTATAAAAAGAATGACTACTTTTATTCCATGGTATAATTTTAATAAACAGAGTCTATTCACATGTACCCAGACTTGCACACGTACATGCACAAAATCATATACATCTACTTTGAATTTTGAAATTTATCATAATTAAATGCTGTTTACTAAAATATTTTCCCAAAAAGTTGTAGTTATTTTAAATTTTACTCTATCTTAAGGCATGTTTTCATGTAGTGTAGGGTGAATTAGAATCTGTAGCCAAAGATAACATTGAACTTGTAAGCCTCTGTATTTCCTTTCCAAGTGCTGAGATTACAGACATGCCTATCTATGCCTGAATTCCATGAAAATATTCTACAAATCATCATTTCATTTATTTTGACCCATTGTATTTTTCCCAAAACTAGTATAAGTAATGCTTTTACATTTAATAGAAACATTGCTGGTGATTTATTTTTCCTTTTTACTCTAATATAATGTTTTTAGGAAAAAAGTGACTATAGCAGAAAAATAAGTGAACATATTTCAAATCTTTATTACTTATCAGGACCTTATGTGCATTTGTGATCACATTCATGCATATCTATAATTTGTTTTTCAAATATTGATTTCACTACTACATTTTTACTTATACTTTGCATCAGTGATTGTATATTGCTTCTTTCTTTTTTATTATGAATAAAATCATATTTTTTATCAAGTATCCATTTGTTCAAACTCCCTTCTCCCTCACACCCCTCCCAGTCACTCTCTCATTGCTTCTAACAGACTTGTTCCTACTGATACAACACTTATATTGCAATGCTCCCTTCAAATATGTCTCCACATAACTGCTATACACATAAAAATAACATTAAACTATAGGATGAGCATATGGGAGTGAATTTAGCATTTGTCTTTCCAAATCTGGGATAACTCACTTAAAATAATAATTATAATTACATTTATTTTTCTCAAAATTTTAAAATTTCATTTTACATATTCCTATACTTAGAATATTTTGTAGGAAAATTTTTGGACACTATAAACACTTTCATTAAAGTTTTATTGCTGGTAAACTACAAAATAGTGCAATAATGTAGAAACTTTTGCAGAAGATTTTAAAAAACTAGAAGCAGAACTATCATTAAATCCAGCTCTACCTCTCTTGGTCATATAGATGAATGGCTATAGAGCCTACTGCAATGATCTACAGATACTGACATAGTCATGTTTTCTGGCATCTGAATTCACAGCATGAAAGGGATAGAACCATTATAGGCATCTTTAATTTTCAGGGATGTCATATAAAAAAAATTTAGAGATCTTATGAAAGCAAAGCAGCAAATTCTTCACATAGGGGATTTATTATGTAGAAACTGCATTCTTCATCTATGTATTAGTCATTCCTCATATAGAAGTTAGATGTATTTTGAGTAGGGAGATAAAATGTGAAAAATCTTAATAAAACTGAAGGGCAATACCCAAAGAATATTTTTTTGACTCCAGGGGATACTGTTTTAAATTTTATTCAAGAATACATGAACTTTCATAATTATTTATACCACATTTACAAGTGATGTAAGCAAGTGTGTGTATGTAACATAGTACTGACAAGGTTACGTACATATTATATGACCAACACTACACCCTAAACAAACACTTTCTATAGCCATAGTGAATATTCCAGTGAATGTTAATCCTCTATATTGCTTCTTGTATATTTTCATTACTAAATAATCCAGGTTACATTTTCAAACATATACAACACATCTTTTTAATTACACCTGAGAGTCCTTAATAATAAAAAATGTCTTTTTATTTTTAATTTTCTCAGTCACTTAGAATGCAAATACAGTCTCCAACTCTACTTATACCTTTTAAAGAGTAAACTTTTAAGAAAGAATGGCTTAAAATTTATTCTCACAAATGCCTTGGAAGACATTCTTACCTTATGTCTGTTTTCAATATCACCACTTTTTGCACATATGACTATATGGGCCTATATGCATAAGTTTTAAACAAGCATTATACTGTCCTTTCCTGAATCGACTTGTTCCCTAACACTCTGGAACAATAAGCCCCCAATATACACTTTTTTTTAATAGTTGCCTTGGTCATGGTGTTTTATCATAGCAATAAAAAAAAATATCTGTCAATGCTCCCCTGGCTCAAAGAATAAGGTAGAAGGGCTATGTAGGATGATTTCAACATCAGTGTTGGGGAATCACTAGAGCACACATAATCTGAATCCACACATGTACATCAAGTACACACACACACACACACACACACACACACACACACACACACACACACGTGGGAAAGGCAAAATGTAAAATATGGTTTTTATGTCAGAATGTTCTGGGAAAAATAATTTAATGAAGCTGTTATTTTATTACTTTTTCCGGGAAAAACAATTTATACATGCATACAACACGTTTTGATTGCACACACCTCTGCATTCTCTTTTGTTCTATTCTCCCTTTTGTGAACTCTACCAACACTTCTGTTTTGTTTTGTTTTTCTATTAAAAAGTGTTTACAAGGAAGTCAGGCATAACTTTTTTAATTTGTCTAAGGTAATAACCCTCCTTTTCAACTTTTCCACTACATCCACACATGCTGTCCAGTCTTTCAGATGTTCTTGAGGGTCACATGGTCAAAGCACTCATTAAATTTGATGCACATTCTGAGAGTGTTTATTATTTCCACACCACTCTACGATTCCAAATGTAAAAAAAAAAAAAAAAAAAAAATTAGGTGTGGCTGGAGGAGCCCCTCACAGCCAAACCCAACTCCTGTCTGCTAGGGAGAGCTGAGATCAGAGTCTAGGGATTACCCTGGCCCCAGAGAGCAAGTCCCCAGAAGTGTCTAAAGCAGCATTCATACACTCCTCCCAGATTCACACCAAACATATATGCAATGAAGGTGTTTTCTTCAGTAACTCAGTTTCAAGTTAAGATAAGGGCTGGAAAAAGTTCTATAAACAAGTTATTTAGTGATTTTATTTTCTAAATCTCTGTCTAAGAAAAAAAGCAAACATGCACAGTAGTCACCTCAGATGGCTTTTGATTTAAATATTATAGTAAATGTGAAGAAACTCCCAATATAAGCTACAAGGAGCAAATTAACTCTGCAGGAAACTTCAAACACCTTTAGCACACCTGATTAAAAGCAAGCATGAATTAAACCAAACCACACACAGGTTGGAGGTGATGGAGGTTGGGTTTCAGGCCCCTTGCAGCTGTACCACCTTTGAGTTAACCTTGATTTCTGCCTGCAATTCTTAGTATTAAATCATATAGAAAAGAAAAATAAACAGTTCCATGTATATCTTTAGTTTCTATCATGTATCAATATGAAGCATTAAAATCTTAAAGCAAGCATTCGTGTTCCAGAAATTAATATTTTCATTTAACATGATTATTGCTCTTGGCAAGCTTTTCAAAAGGTTTACAACAAATACATTAATAAACTAGGAATTGAATTTATATGTCCATGTTTAGTCATAAGTATACTTTATTTATGACAATTCTGCTTCTCAAATGATAATGCAAAACACTATTGCAAAATAAAATGGAGATTTTGACATTGTATATTTTTTGAAAGAACTAGACTAATTAATTATATGAAATAATTTCAACCTTTGTTTCAATATTGATTTCAGATGGCAATCAAAAATAAATTATCTCTTACATCTAGCCTTATTGACAAAAGTTTTCTGTAAGATATCTTATAAATGACATTGTAAAAGTATATCTTTAAAAGGTACAAAGAAAAATTCAGGGTGCATAAATATTGTGATCATTTTTTAGTGCCAACCATATTTTTAAAATACTAATAACAATTTGACAACAAAGAGACCAATGAAACTCTTTTGAGATCTTTTCTAGACTCAAGTTAACCATTTTATGACCACAAAGATGTTTGTCTTCGAAATCTATACCTAGTTATCTCAGCATCATTATATTCAACAGAACAATATCAAGATGAATCAGAGTTTTATATCATATGGTAATCAAAATCTTTCAGAACAAAAGGTATGGCTAGGAAATAACGTTTTCACACAAAACGAAAACAACTCATCAGATAGGAGATGTCCAGCACAATTACTGTACAATATGCACCTGTCTAGATGAACATTCATGTTAGTAATAATCAAAAGTATTATTATCCTTATGGGTTAGTGACTATATTGTGGCTGGAAAGTAAAGCAGATAAAAAGAGATTAGGAGTTTGTTGTACAAGCAGTTAACTAAAACCAAGTTTCTTCATTGATATCACAACATCAAAATAATTTATATGGAATCAAATTACTGTCTACACTAAGTAAATAGCTAGACTACCAACTAGCAGTCATTTATTTTTTCAGCAGGCCATGATTTATCTCTCTCCAGCATTGACAGGACACAGCCTTTGTATCTGATTAACTTCAAGTGCTTTTATTTCTATTCATGACCATTTTAAATACTCACTTCAGGACACTCACATACTTCCTATATGCTGTGGACATTATTCAATGTGTGCACATGTGTAAAACTATGGGTAGTATCTCCATAACTGAAAAAAAAGGTTATTTTAAAATAAACAAATGTATTTTCTTGAGAATTGTAATCTAGGACAAAACATTATTGGCCCTTTTTATTAAAGCATAAACATAAGAAGAAAATAATAATACAATATCACATTTTGAAGGTCAGTAATATTATTCTAAGTGGAAACAGCTTAATTCATTCATAATTAGATTCACCACTAGTTATGTCCCTTTGTTATTACAATTTGATTTCTTGGAGCAAAGATTGATTATTATCAACTATTGTCTCCCAAAAGGACAAACTAAACCATAGGATACATTCTATTTACACCTCTTCAGAAAAATAAACAAATGTAGTATTTATTAAGATTTATTAAATTTGGAAATACAAGTAGAAAGAAAACTATCGTGGGGGAAGGAGGTCTAATGTGAGGGGTGTGTAGACAAGAGAGTTACCAGAAGAAAGACTAAATATTTCATATTTTGTCTCATGTACAATCTAGATTTAAATATATGCATATGTATCAAGAAAGCAGAAAAGGATCTATATAGAAGTAGAAAGAAACTATACCATATGTGTGCACCGAGGGTAGCTGAAAGTTAATACAAGCAAGATAAAATAAACTATATAAATAAAAATACCATAATTATATTTATTTTATTATATGCTAATTTGAAAAGTAATGAAAGCATACTATGATCAAAAGTAAAAACAAATAGGTTTTCGTAAGAGTTGACCATACAATAGTCAATTTTAATGCCATGTGTCAGATACTCATCAGACTGATTCTCTGCTCTGTCTTGCTTTAGATAGCAACTGAGGAAAATTAAGTGGAAAGATATATTTATGTCAGTAGCATTCTTATATTTAGTCAAAAGAAAAATAGTTGTTACTTGAATTATAGTTTTTGATATAAGTGAGGAAACTACAAAATTTAAGATAAAAAAAAGGTATCTTACAATGTCAGTTGAAAGTCTATGGCTGTGAAAATAAAGCAAATATCCTCATATAATTGTGAATAAATTCTTCTAGTAAGCTATTTGTTTCTGAATGTTAAAATCATATATTTGGAGAACTGAATAGACAAATCAGCAGTCACGTTTACTTGCTGCCTTTCCAGAAGACCAGAGTTCAGTTCTTGGTACCCACATTGGGTGGCTCACAACCACCTAAATCTGCTCCAGAGAATCCAGTACTATACTTTGGGCTTCAAGCATACATACACTCACATGTAAAATACTCATGTACAGACATACATGTACAAATTAAAACAAAGTAATAATAATAGTGATAAATCTTATGTATCTTAGCTGCATAGCTTCATATTAAAGCATATAAAATTTTTATGATGATTTTCATGTATAAATGCAGTACTTGGTTAAAGGACATTTGGAGACAAAACCCAGCAATACAACATTTCCATATGTATGAATATGAAGGAAAGTGGAAACGAATATATTATTGGAAATGTTTTTTTATATAATGCACAGAGCCAAATGTGATGTCCACATATTACAACTCAAAATGTGCATTAGGCCTTTCTACAATATGCTGTGATCCTAAACACACAGGCAGTGAGCCTTTGATAATTCAGTGTGGTAGTCAGTCGGAACAGCTTACTTCATTCTGGTGATTTCCTACAGTCTAAATGCAGACTGCTTTGAACATAGCCTTAGGAACCAAAATGAGGAAAGACATTGTCTGGGCTTCATGCTGTGTTTGGGAAAAGGACAGTTAGTATTTTCCTGCATCCCCGAAGGTCTGCAGCCCAGTACGTTTGACACAGTGACTGCCGAGGATGCGGGAAGTGATGCTGAGAATTACTTTTCCTGTTTTCTCTCTGTGAACCGTGTGAAGAATGTGTCTAAATGGATGAGATGATTTAGCTTGGAAATACGGTAAAGATTGCATTTCTTACTCTTTTTTTTCTCTCTTCACTGATTAAAACCCATCCTCTACCTTCAAGGCAACAACTTGTCTTTGAAATTAAATTTTCTATTTTCTCTGGGGAAATACTCACATAACTTGATCTTTATTTAGCAGCAATCTCTAAAGTGCAGCACATGTACCCAATTGCAATAACTGCATAGCAGCTAAGTGCCCTTGGAACCTGCAGAGAATATTACACTCGGATATTGGAGTGGCTAGTTTCTTATAATCTCCATTCATTGCTACATTCACTATGTCAGAAAAGCTTTAGACCTTCCATTCAGTAAGACCTACTGAGAGCTAGAAAAACAAGTTTGGGCAAAAGAATGTCAGTAATATGGTTCATGTCTTTTAGGAGAGTAGTTTCAGGAGAAAGCAAATGTGCAGTAATATTCATAATTTAGCTTATCATTGGAATGTTAAGAGAATAGAGACATTAATTTCACAGGCTTCTTCTTGCATCCGCTTGTTTATAAACTATGTTTTGCACATAATGCATAAATATATGTGTGTGAATGAACACATATGTATGTGTACATACAGAAAGTGAGAAACAGAGAAAGGAGAGGGAGAGAGAGAGAGAGACCTTCAGTTTGTTGACTGAATTCATAAGGTAGTATACTCTCTTCTGTGCCCCCAATCAGCTCTCAAATCATGACATAGTGTTTTCTTATTTATTATAAATGCTCTGCCTAGCCAAGTCTCATTTCTCCCTAGCTTCTTTAACTTAAATTAACCTGTTGGTGTTGGTTTATGTTTTGTTTTGTTTGTTTGTTTTTTCCCTCAAGGCTTTTTGCTTTTCTTTGCTCCTGTAACACATCTTTCCACAGTTAAGCAATTTCCTCAACAGGTAGAGTTAAGGTGACAGAGACAATAGTTCTCAGGTGTCTTTTAGGGCAGTAGTCATATAAACGCCAAGACTCAAACAGGCCAGAAATGACTCTATGGCATATTTTTGATACTTAAAATTTTACAAATTGTATGTTGTGTTTAATATTTCAATGCATCAATAATGAAATAGAGAAAACAATGTGAACACATCAGTCAACTTGAGAGTGCTCTAGATCATCATGGCAAAATGCAAGGACAGATAAATGGTATCATACTCCTTACATCTTAAGGAAGAAGAGAGGAAGGGACTTGTGGGAGGAAGATAAGCAGAAAAGTGACAGAAGAAAGGAGGAAGGAGGAAAAGGAAAGGAAGTGAGGAAAGGGATGATGGAGAGAGACCCTGAACCTTCTCATTACAGACAAATGGAAGTCTTAATATTTCTAGGAGAATTAAATAAATAAATATGTCTCTCAAGGCACCATTTTAAAGACCAACTATTTAGTTACAGATGCAGAAAAACATATCACCTACTTAGGAAGTCAGCTAAGAGTGAGAGGAAAGAGGTTATCAACACTGTAAGCACGTGAGTGTCTTAATAGGATTGCCTAGGTGGGTAGCTAGTGCCAGGACTTGCTGTGTTTTCCACAGAATTATTTGTTCTGGGGAAAAGAAGTCAAAAAGGCTTAACAAAGCACTGGTATTTCAAGCAAAGAAGCTCAGGCCAGCACACACACCAGGAGGAGACCTGATCACATGTACAGCACCAAATCTTTCTGCTAAAACATATCCAATGACCTTTTCTAGTATCCAGGTGCACAAATGCATAACACATACACACACACACACACACACACACACACACAGAGAGAGAGAGAGAGAGAGAGAGAGAGAGAGAGAGAGAGAGAGAGAGAGAGAGAGAGTAAAATTGGTTTCTGTTATTTTTAATTTCTATGACTTAAAACTGCTTTGACTCCAGGATTCTTACCTGTCCTCATTCTGCTCTCTGACCCAGATGGTTTGACTTCTGTGTATGAAGAAGAAAGAAGATACAGACAGAGACTAGGATAAGGTCAGTTCAGATATATTGTCTTCTGTTCTGTTGAAAAGTGAGACATGTAAATTCTCTGGGTGAGCACTTCATTCACAAAATTATTTTTGTCATCAAAGCAAATGTATTAAGATAGTATTGCATGAGTTTATAGCTAAATCTTATTAATAAGAACAAATTCAGAATATTTGAACTTCTTTTTAAATTTCTGAGCATATTAAACTTATGGGATATTAACCAAATAAGTAAAAACTGATGTTAAACATAGATAGTTGAAAACAAAAAATGAAAATAAGCTATTTTCAGTTTTGTCTTAATATATTAGCCAAATGTATAATTTTGGTATTCACAATGTATGTCTCTAGAATTTGTAATTCTGTAGTTGATTTTATTTTTTTTTAATTTTTATTGGTTTATTACATGCCAGAAGAGGGCACTAAATCTCATTATAGATAGTTGTGAGCCATATGTTGCTAGGAATTGAACTCAGGACCTCTGGAAGAGTAGCTATTGCCCTTAACCACCGAGCAATCTCTCCAGCCCCTTGGTTTAAATTATGAAGTCAAGATATTTTAAAAATAAATAGGTTTATTTAATCTAGCAGCATTCATTATCAAATGTCTTTTTTTCCTCTGTAGTCAAAGAACTCAGAAAACATAATAACATAAAGTATCCAGCCTCTCTGCACATTCCATCTTTACATGGCTTATTATGCATTTGATTTTTTTTATTATGAATAAAGTCATACTTTTTATCTATGTATTCCCCTGCTCACACTCCCTTCTCTCTCCTGCCCCTTCCAGTCTTTCTCTCTCTCTCTCTCTCTCTCTCTCTCTCTCTCTCTCTCTCTCTCTCTCTCTCTCTCTCTCCTTCTCTGTGTGTCTCTCTCTTTCTCTCGACAGGTATTCTCTGTGTAACATTTTTTTTTCTGTCCTGGCACTAGCTTTGTAGACCAAATTAAACTCAAATACACAGAGATCTACCTGCCTCATTCTCCAGAGTGTTAGGATTAAGGGCATGTGACACTACATTTATATATTTTTAAAAGTTAATAAAGAGGAAAGATAAGGAAGAGTTTTGATGATAACTTGCAATATTTCCCAAATCCTTCTTAGCATATCACTCACATTTACTGTATTTTGACTTCTTGTTTTGATTGTAGTTCAAAGGTTTTGTCCCTGTGGCACTGCTAGGAACCTTACCTGATTATCAAAGATAGCCAGTTAAGGAAAATTGCAAGAGCCAGAGGTGCCAAGGACACTAGGAGAACTTGGCCCCATTGAATCAGCCAAGCAGGGCTCCTAGTTGCTCAGCAACTAAAGTGCCAATAACAGGCACTGTGTGGAGTTGACCTATGTCCTCTGAATACATGTTATTATTGTGTAGCTTGTTGTTCTTGTGGCACCTCTAACTGTGGGAATAGTGGTATCTCCAACTCTTGCCTGTACATAATACCATTTTTACTCTACTGTGTTGCCTTGTCCAGGTTTGACAAGTCTAGTCTTAGTTTTTATTCCTTGTAGAGTTGATATTCCTTGGAGGCATGATTTTTGTTTTGTTTCTTAAGGGAAACAGAGGAGGCATGGAGGAAGGGGAGAAGGGAGGTAGAGAGTGTTCTGGAGAGTAAAGTGAGGGGAAACTGTGGTGGAATATATTGTATAAGAGAATTAAAATGTTTACAACCTTTTCTAATAAATTTATTACTATAAAATATCTTAACTCTGAAACTTGAATCATATTTAACTAATATTTAATTCCTGGTCTCTAAAGTCATTTGATGATTTTTCCCATCTAAATATCATGCCTAATAAAGTAGAGTGTGTCTCAATAGTAAGTAATAACTATCTATACTGGCAAAATCAATTAATAATTGGTAACATTTTGACAATAGGAGAAGTCACCTGGCACAGAATTTCATCTAAGTTTACAGATGAAAGTTTTAAGCTCTAAACTTGTTTTCCATATTCAAATAGCACAAATGACCTACAGAATTCAGTTCAAGATCATCTGTTTACTTGATCCATTGCCTGAGGGAGTGTTGAAAGAGACAATTTATTTAAAAAGAAATTAGATAATCACTGGGGGAGTTGATTGAATGCTGACAAACTGTCAGCATGTTTCTTCCTTAATTTATGGTTTTAATCATAGAAAGTTGAACAGAGTCAGGGAATGTGCTCATACTTTAACCAGCATGCCAAAGTTCACAAGGATTAACATTACACTTTGATTGAGTAAAATATTAATACTACATTTACTATTATTTCATTTATTAGTTAAATGATTATTCACCGTGTGCTATGTGCAAAGATTCCAATAAAGTTTTCCTATGTGAAAAAGATATTTTTTATAAATAAAAAAAGAAGTGCTGTCTTTGATAATTATAAAAGATCCATTATGAATTGGCCAAATAAAATCAGCTGGGAGAGGTGATGTCATATGGCATGTTAAATTGGAATTTCATTAAAATAAAACAAAGATTGGAGAGTGTAGTTATAGGACACATTCAGATATAGCATTGAACATCGTGAGGATGGTAAATGGCTCCAATAAGCACATATGGAATCTCATCTGTATTAAGAAACCTGGAATGTGTAGAATATCAAGTGGCCAGTGGAGTGGGGTTTTTGTTGTTGTTGTTTTTAATTGTGGACCTCAAATGCAGGAGAGCATCCAAGTACTGATAGGAGAAAACATTCCTCTAAAAGCTAATTAGAAGCCAGAAAGTAGTGATGCTGCTACTGTAAATCAAACAGAACTAGTGTTTACCTGAGTAAATAGGCAAAATTAATAGAGGCAGAGCATGTAGTTGCTGAACATATGGAACTACGGATCTAGGAAGCTAGTGTGAGTGAAGAAGAGAACTGGCTGAAATTGAGAAAGATAGCAGCCCTGATGTATTAATATAAAGTAGTGATACTATACCAAGAATTATTAATCACTACCAGTGAGTCACTTGTAGATTTGTATTGAATAGAATATTTTGCTCACCTGTAGGTCATTGCTAGAAAGAGCTGCAATATAATTTTGAATTAAACATATATGGTGATTTGTATTCTGTTGATAAAATGATGCTAGGAGTGTCATGATTTGCCTACAGGAGTTCCCATTCTTCCATTAGTTTACATAGTCACACCACAGACTATTTAAGGAAGGTTTCTGTAGGGGAAATATAAGGGGATGGGCAGATGAGAGGGGATATTTATAGCAAGGGGAATTACTGATTTGCTGTGTGCAAAGGAAGATATGACAGTCTAATGACTGTTTGCATGATGAATGATCTGATAGCAGATCAGTATGAAAACGTGAAAGTTCCAAATGAGAGATGACAGTGGTGCTGTCCCAGTACAAAGCTAGTGGCCTAGAAGTTTTCTAGAAAATCCTAGTCTGAGTGTAAATGCAAAACGGACAACACAGAGATTGATTTCACAGGTGGTAAGGGTAGAGATAGGCACTAATCAGAACACAGGTAATTGCTGGCTGTTCCATATCTAATTTGTTTCATTCAGATTCCCAGCCTATTGGATCTTGATAACTACAAACAGAGTTGTTCTTTTCCCTCAGTTACTGTCCCACTTGCCAGCCATCCCCAGCCACACAGATATACTCAGTTTAGTTTACTAGTGTCTTAGACATTTCTCAATTCAACTGACAATACTAACTGTCAAAGAATCTTTGGGCGAGTTTTTAAAAAGACTTAATCTTTAATAACATTTTAAACGAATCCATTTTGTGTCAGCTTTGTATGAATATGAGGTGTATGCTCACTACTATCGCTCCTCATCTTCTCTTCTCTACCTTCCACATCTGTTAACCACACTCAACATTTTTTTTAACACAATTCCATTTAAAAAGTCATGTCTTTTTCTTTTCTCTTTATTTATTTTAGTCATAAATAGGACTATAGATTTGACCATCAACTGGAGCCTACTTGGCACATGGTCAATACTTTACCAGGAAGGAGTCAGTCCTTGACTCAAAGTTGGTGGGCTCTTTTATGCAGGCAGCCACAATTGCTTGAAACAGTGTTTACATTGACTTTCTGTAAAGCTTTTGGTTCAATTCTTGCTTTACTTTGCATCTATTATATATAAAAAGTGTATGTATTTTCGTAAGTACATTTTTACTCATGAACTTTTATTTAGATCTTAAGGTTTCAGAATAATTTCTTGTTTTAACTTTTTAAGTCCTGTGTTCATCCATTAAAAATATTATTTTGCATTTTTATCTTATATAACAGGAATTTACTTTCTTATAATTACATTTATTTCTACCTGGTATTTAGAAATATAATATTAATTTTTAAAAATATCTATCTTGCATTGCAGGATCTTGACCATTCCCCCACACACACTTTTAATCTTTAGCACTTTAGGATTAACTACATACAAAATTTTGGCTCTTTTTTTTTTTTTTTCCTTTTTCCTTTTCTGACACATTTTATTGAGTAAATACTGGAATAACCTGCTAGGCCACAGTGATAAGAAAGAACCACTTTATGATTAAAGTGGTCAGTGTATTTGTTACTATCAGTCACTAAGCTTCACTGTGGGATCTTCCATAGGAATCCCATCATGTAAGAGAGACCCTCTGTGCTCCTAACTTGCTAAGAGGTTGATATTCAGGATTTTGCTGTTGACTGGTCATGCTACCTTCTCAAAAGCTTTCATTACATTTAAATAGTCTACTAAATTACCATACAACATAAACTACTTTCAGACATTATATCAAGTTACACTCAGTTCCATGCACATTCCCTTTTATTTGTTGTGAGAATAATTGTGTTAATTTCATAGGGTCTTCTAGATGACATTCATTAGGAATTTGACTAATAAGTGTATTTTTGCCTATTTTGATCAGAGTGTAATATTAAAATAATTCTGATATCCTAGAGAAAATTACCTAGGAATGGTTGAATTTTTATTACTAAAAAATGCTTTGCTGATTTTGTCATTTAATGTTCAGGTATTTAATAGATTGAGCCCCTGAGCTGTATGTGAATTCATTGTGAAAAAAATGAATGATTATTCTGTAGTGGGATTATGTTATTACATTGTAAATAATTGTCCTGCCTACTGATTTGCCAAAGGCATATAGGAAGTGTGAGCAGGGCTACCAGACTAACAAAAGTCTGGGAACATCTCAGAGCAGAGCAGAGACAGCAGAGATGCCAAGAGACACAGAGGAAAGAAGTTGAAAGGCTGTTCTGAGAAAAGTACTGAGCCAAATTGGCTGAACAAGAATCATTGGTTATTTTAAGGGTAAAGATTTAGTAAGTTAAATGCCTGAGCCTAGGTTGATCAGCATCTGTGTGAGTCTGTGGGATTGTGAGTAATAGAAAAATATTCAGAACTACAAGGCTAGACCACAAAGTTCAGACGAGAAACCTACTACAACATTATTCAGTAGAGATAAGTTATACAATCTAAATATAGCTCTC
Source organism: Sigmodon hispidus (assembly GCA_004025045.1). Lineage (NCBI taxonomy): Eukaryota > Metazoa > Chordata > Mammalia > Rodentia > Cricetidae > Sigmodon > Sigmodon hispidus. The sequence goes on from PVIH01007765.1 coordinate 63,388, forward strand.
CATTTCTCCTTGAACATTTTTTGTCAATATGTTTCCTTGTGAAAATTTTTGTGCACATTAGTAGTTTATTATCTATTTTGTGTAATCAAATGTTGGCGAAGGATGCTTAATTTTATTATGATAACTTGAATACTTTTCTATTACAATCTAACTATAAGGTAGTTGTCTTCATTAATTTTTTCAGAGATCAACTCTTTTTCTCCTAAATTTTATTTTCTCTTTCTTTTTTGATTACTGCTGTAATCTTTATTATTCATTGTTTTATGTGCTGGGTAGAAAATTTCTGTATATTTGTTTGTTTTGTTTTTTTACCTTGCTTCATAAGCAGTAATTGAAAATTGGTGCTTTAAGATTTTCTTCATATAAAACAATTATTCTATAAAGTTATTCTAGATATTAAAAATGTAATCATGGCATAAATGTAACAATTATTTGCTTTTATCAGTGTAAAATATTTTCTAATGTTCTCTATGATTTTTCTTGGCAATCGGTTACTCATAAATGTTTTAGATAACTTTATCAGATACATTCTGTTTTTAAATTCAAATTTAATTGCTTTGTTGTCAGAAAAACACTCTGTATGCTTTAATTTTAAATAATTTCTGATGCACAAAGGCTAACTTCATGGCCTTGTGTATAATGTATATGACCCTTTTAAAAATGTGAATAAATTTATTTAGTAGTTGCTAAGTGACATGAAGTACAAGCTCATTCCATCAACAGTGTTTCCTTACATTGAGCAGATGATCATATTTCAAGTCATTATATTTGTTACTAGTACTGGTTCCTGTTTTAAGTGATTGGTTTACTCTTCTGACAATTTTATTTCACATAGTTTGAAGTTTTCCTGGTTTCTAAATTTTATATGTAAATTACTAATGAATTAATCATTTAATGTTTTAAAATACTATTTTCTCCTAAGATTATTATACTTTAGCTTACATGTACATGATTTCTACTTACTAATATGACATCTACTTTGATTGACCATGAAATTCAATATGTTAGTATATTTTGGTTTAGTTAAAGATTTTCATGGAGACAGCATATAGTTGGATCTTGAGCATTGTATGTAATCTGATAATATGGAATTTTCTAGATTTACAAAATATTTTAATACAACGTAATTAGATGAAACTTATGTAAATTTATTATGTATTGAGATTCTAATATAATTACAACTTCCCTTTTTTTTGCACCAAAGCTTTCCACATGTCCCCATGCTTTCTTTAAAATTTTCAACTTCTGTTTCTTAAATTATTCTCACATGAAAATTTTAAATGTAATCTGTATCATTTTAATTATTAATATGGTTGCTTTGTATTTGTCATGTTGCTATGCTGCTGACTACAAATTTTCTATAATTTTTGTGTCATTTGTTTCATCTTTTCTGCCTTCATTTTATGTGTATAATGATTTTATCACATATTTCAATTTGCACTGATACAATGGTACAATGTATAAATATTCTTGTGCTAAATGAAATATGAGTTAGATGTTATACTTCCTTAAAACTTATGTTGCCAATATGATATTTGATACTGAATGAAAAATCATATCATTTAATTTATCTAAATTCACACATATTTACTGCTTTATTTTATCCTAGGTGTGGCAATACCAAGAAAGGAAAGGAAAGGAAGGAAAACATTAAACTTTGGAAGATAAACATTTTTTATGTACCTTATCTTATTACAAATATTTTTTTAAAATGGTATATCTACAGCTAGATGGTAAGTGTGCTGATGGGACCACCACACTTACTTTGTTCCTCAGAGAAATGAGTAATTCTTTCTGTGTAGATAAAATTTAGTAATATATTTGTTTTATCATTATTTACTAATACATAATTTATCAGCATTGTGCTAGTGACCAACACTCTAAAAATAGAATAGATTAGGGTTCCACTCTCAGAATTGTTTTAGAGTTGTTAAAAATTTTTCAAATTACCATTTTTACTATGTTGATCCTACTGATCCAGGAACATGGGAAATCTTTCCATTTTCTGATATCCTCTTCAATTTCTTTCTTCAGATATTTAAAATTTTTGTCAAATAGATCTGTTACTTCTTTGGTTATACTTACTCCAAGGTATTTAATGCTATTTGCAGCTATTATAAAGGGTGATGTTTCCTTTATGTCTTTTATAGCCCTTTTATCTTTAGTGTATAAGAGACCAACTGATTTCTTTGAGTTAATCTTGCATCCTGCTACATTGCTGAAGATGTTTATCAGCTGTAGAAGCTCCCTGGTAGAATATTGTGGATCACTTATGTATACAATCATATCATCTGCAAATAGAGAGAGTTTCACTTCTTCTTTTTCAATTTGTATCCTTGGAATCTTTCATTCTCTTATTGCTTTAGCTAAAATTTTGATAACTATATGGAATATATAAGGGGAGAGAGGGCAACCTTGTTTAGTTCCTGATTTTAGTGGGATTGCCTTGAGTATTTCTCCATTTAGTTTGATGTTGGCTGTCAGTGTCTAGTAAATCACCTTTGTTATATTTAAATATTTTCCCTGTATTCTTGATCTCTCCAGGACTTTTATCATAAAGAAGAGTAGAATTTTGTCAAAGGATTTTTCAGCACCCAAAGATATGATCATGTGGGGTTTTTCCTTCATATGTTTATATGATGGATGACATTTACGGTTTTTCGTATGCTTTTCTGGGATGATGCTTGATATTGGTGGATGATATTTTTTATATGATGTTGTATAAGGTTTGCTGTTGTATATGGACTGGTAGAATTGGCATTGTAAAAATGACAATTCTACCCAAAGCAATCTATAGATTCAATATTGTTCACCTCAATATCACAGCACATTTCTTACAGACTTTGAAAGAACGATGCTAAATTTCAAACTGAATAATAGGATATTCAGGATTGCCAAAACAATTTTGCTCAACAAAAGAACCTCAGGGGACATTACCATGCCTGACTTCAAGTTATACTATAAAGCTACAGTAATAAAAACAGCCTGGTACTGGCTTAAAAACAGATTTGTGGGTCCAGGGATTCAAATTGAAGATCCCACATTAACCTGAAAACCTATGAACACCTGACCTTTGACAAAGAGGCCCAAAATATTTAATGGAAAAAAGATAGTATCTTTAACAAATGGTGTTGGCATAGCTGGATGGTAGTGTGTACATAAATGCAAATAGATCCAAGTCTATTACCCTATACAAAACTCAAATCCAAGTGGATCAACAACCTCAACATAAACAGAGTCACACTAAACTTGATAGAAAAGAAAATGGGAAGTACCCTCCAACACATTAGCACAGTTGACCACTTCCTAATTTAACACTAGTAGCACTAAGAACAACAATCAATAAGTGGGACCTCCTGAAACTGAGAAGCTTCTGTAAAGCCAAGGACACTGTCACTAAGACAAATGACAGCCTACAGAATGGGAAAAGATTTTCACCAACCCTGCAAGTGACATAGGACTGAGCTCTAGAATATATAGAGAACTCAAGAAACTAGAACCCAAAACCTTGGATAACACAATCAAAAAATGGGGTTCAGAATTAAAACGGGAATTCTCAGCAGAAAAATTACAAATGGCTGAAAGGCACTTGAAAAAGTGCTCAACATTTTAGCCATCAGAGAAATGTAAATCAAAACAACTTTGAGATACCACCTTATACCTGTCAGATTGGCTAAGATAAAACATACAGATGAAAGCCTGTGCTGGAGAGGCTGGGGAGCAAGAGGAACACTCCTCCATTGTTGGTGGGAGTGTAAGCTTGTTCAGCTACTCTGGAATGCAGAATAGCAGTTTCTCAGAATACTGGGAATCAATCTCCCCAAGGATCCAGCAATACCACTACTGGGCATATACTCTAAAGATGCACATTTGCACTCCAAAGGCATTTACTCAACTATGTTCATAGCAGCATTATTCGTAATAGCAAGTTCCTGGTAACAACCTAGATGCCCATCAACTGAAGACTGGATCAACAAACTGTGGTATATCTACACAATGGAGTACTACTCAGCAGTAAGAGAAAATGATATCCTAAAATTTGCAGGCCGAATATCCTCCTGAGCGAGGTCTCACAAACCTAGAAAGATAAACAGGGGATGTACTAACTCATTAGTGGACTTCAAACAAAAAAGCAAAAAGCAAAGCATACCCAAGCTGTAAAACACAACCACTGAACAGCTTGGGATCTGAAACACCTTGGACTGTCACCTTGTAGTCCATTCCCTCCAGAGGAACACCTGATCCAGTCTTGATGTTGGGGTGAGAAAAGCAGATCTTCCTGGAGTAGATGCTGAACTAAGCCACCTTTGGAATTTGTGACCTTCTGCCATTCCTGGGTAGGAGATAAGGTGTTGGGGAGAAGAGAGAGTGACAGGGAGGGGTGAGAGGGGTAAGGGAGTTTGAGCAAGGCATACATGGATGAAAAATTTGACTTTATTCATAATTAGAAAAAATAATTTTCAAATATTTTAGATTGTAAAACAGATGAATTATTTAAGAATGATCATATATTTAACTAAGTTTATGTAGAAGCACTGAAGGAAATGCACAGTGAGTGCTACATTTCCAGGAGACCAAAAACTCATTAATCAGTCTATTTATAATGTTTATGCTGTAATGTTCAGTATATTATAGTACCTAGAGTTACATCCTATATTGAAACTCTAATATGGAATATTTTTGTAATGATAAGGAGCAATACATACATAAATGAATTCAAAGTAACAATGCTAACTTCATAATATATAGGGAACAAGATGAAATAATACAATAAGACTAAAAATAGAAACATGAAGAATAAATGGCCAAAGAATATTATTGTACATCATTGTTTCCATCAGTAACTACTTTGTGACCTAGGAAGCAATAAATTGTTTTTGATAGCTGTGAGATCTAAAAAATTTAATGAAATATGTAATTCATGTCTGTAATTTCACCTATTATTTTGATTCTGGAAAAAGATATGAGAAGGAATTTTGTGATCACAAGAAAACGTTCATAGTGTTGATATAGGTCTTCATCAATCTGCATCATACTTATAACACTGCTGAGAGTATGAGGTGAATCATATTAATATTTCTAAAGAGTAGATTATCTCTGCTGAGCTTAAGAGAACCTTACCTTATGAATGCCTTTTATCACAAAACATAAGAGTCATATCTGGAGAGACATCTGGAGGCTACAAATTTTTCTATCAAGATTTTATTATTATTGAAGACAAAAAGAAAACTGCTTCAAAATTCTTCTTCAACAGACCATGTTTTCAATATTCATCTACTGAAAGATATAAAAATAATATAATATAATATGTTTGTTTTTATTTATATTGTGATTAATAAAATTAATTGTTTTAAACAGTGAGCTTACTGGAGTATGGAGTTTTCCCTGAATACTGAAAGTTTCTTAGTCATTATGGGCTTTTTATATCTACCACTGCCTAGTAAAATTTGTTTTACATATTTGATTTAGTTTATGTATTTTTTCATGATGAGTTACTATATTGCAATAGTATATAGAACTATAACACATTATAGGCTTAAACTATTAAGCATGAATATTTATAATATATTTAACTTTTAGACATATCATTCAGAGATTGGGAATACCTCCAGAATAATAGTTATTTAAATAAGATTGGGTCATTTTGACCTTTTAGCACATTTGTATCTCAAGAAAATTCTAGTAACTACTTCACAGAGTTAAAATAATAGTCATAATTTGTTCAATCAATGGTAATGTTTCCAATAATAAAGACATTTTAAATTTCAGTGAAAAAATTTCATAGAAAAAAAAGAAGTAACTGCACTTATGTCAAAGGTTTGATAAAGTATGGCAGACCAAATCAAAATTATCACAGGATAATTTTAGTTCCTGTTCCTGCTAATGTTCATTATCAGCTTGGATACATCTGGAATCAATTAAATATCAAGCAGCTGGCACACCTGGGGTAGATTTGTTCTTGATTGGATAATTTGTTGTGGGAAGACCCACCTTACATCCAGATCATCTGAGATTAGAAGACCATCACTAAATCTGAATCACTTAGAGTCAAAAGACAAACACTAAATCTGGGCTACTCCTGGGAGCTGCTCATATAAATGGCCATGAGGATGGAAGCTTTTGCTGTTTGTCTACTTTCCTTCACTTACTGGAATGTTTATCTATCCTGCTGCCAAGACATTACTTCCTAATTCTTCAAGATTCTAATATAGACTGAATGCCAGCTCACATGCCCAGCTTTGTAAACTGAACCAAACTCCTGGCCTTTATATCAGGAGACAGACCTTGCTGGGTTAGCCAGATCACAACCTATAAGGCACTCTAAATAAATACATATGCATATACCTTAAAGGATCAGTCAATTAACAATTGTTCTCTAACAGTTTTTTTTTTTTCTTATTAACCATTTTCTTCAAGGAAGATTCATTAGTTTCAGGATTATAATTTAGCAGAGGGAATGAAAGTGCTTAATAACTGTGCATAGACTGAACAAAAATGTATGTATGTATGTATGTATGTATGTATGTATGTATATATGTATGTGTGTGTATATACCAGTTTGTTTCCTCTAGAGAATACTAACACAGTCCCATTGAAAGCCATTTTTTGTCCATTTCTATGACTGCCCTAATATTGTCAATAGCCAATAACTTTAAAATGTATTATCAGAAAGTCACCTACATTACACCAAACCAAATATTGAGAATTCCACCAAGTAACTCTGAATCCTTTAACAGCGGCTTCCCTTCTTCACTGTTACCTCCCTACATTATGTTTTCACCAGTGTTTTCTGAAATTCTACTTCAGTGCCAAAGTTATTCATATGTGGTAGTATAAAATATCACTTATTCTCTTTGGAGTTGAAAGTTGTTTTTCTTTTTTTGCACTCAAGGAAGCGCTAATATCTCAGGAAGAGTTTATAAGTTGAATAAATAAATCATAAATTTGATTCTGGAGGGGGCACCAACCTAGCTTTTGCACAGGGAGTAATATAATAAAGCTCTATTTGGGGAATATTTTATTATAATAGGAGGATAAGTCTTTAATATAGGGAATAATACACAAACCAGTGGTCAAAGTTATAGAATTACATCCATTAAGAACTTTAAATTACCAGTCAATAAATAGTTGGTTCCCTGTTTTACATATTTTTCTATTAAGCACTGTCTTCAAGTAAAATTAACTACTTCAAGGATTATAATTTAGCTGAGGATATGAAAGTGTTTCATATGTATGCTAAAAGTGAACATCCAAACATTAGGTGTAGAGAAAGCCAGACTGGACATCTGTATCTGTTCCCTCCCTTCGGAGCTCTGGGAAACCTGTAGAAGACAAGGAGGACGACTTATGGGAACCAGAGGAATCAAACATGACAGGAGAGCATGAACTGATGAATCAGCTAAGCAGGGCTCTATGGGGCCTGAAAAGAAAGAAGGGGCAATCTTAGAATCTGCATGGGGTCTTCACTAGGTCCTGTGCATATGGCTAATGGGTTTTTTGTGCCATTTAACACAAGATAAATCGGGTCACTGTCCAGATTATGAGTGGCCAAAGTTACTGAAGAGCAGAGCATTCTCATGAAGTTTAAGTAGTCAGTGGCTGGTTAGACCATTATACTGAACTATATGTTTGTATGGGTGATACACCATTTTTTAAAGCTTGCCTGCCCAGGGAGGGGATGGGGAGTTGTAGAGAAGAAAGAATGACCTGATGTGGCAGGAGGGGGAAGGGACCTTGAATAAGGATATACAAGGATAGAAAGTGTGACTTCTTTTAAAATAAATAAATAAATAAATAAATAAAAAGAAATATTAAACCAGAGAAAAAAAGAAAGAAAAGGTGCACTTTTTTTTTTTAACTCATCAAAATTATTAGGAAAGCCCTTAGTTAAAGAATCACCTTGTTGTTATTCCACTATTTCACACACTCTTAACTACATTTCTGTGTTTGTTGAACATATTTCTGAACCAAGATTATAACCTTGAAAAAGATCCATTGAGCACTGTATTAAGAGGACAATATTGAAGAATCCTGGGCAAGTACAAGACAAAGCAGGAAAGAGTACTTTTAATTATTATTACTCTACAGAAACTATAAATTTGATTTTTTTTCTTTTTTTCATTTTTTTATTTTGTATTTAACAAGAAAAACAGTAAATTGAATTTAAAATTCTGATAAGTTAACAATAACTATAAAGAAAATAAAAATAATAAGTATGACTTATAAAGGGTGATAATGCAAATAGTTTGCTATACATAAGATTACTTTGTGTTCAGCTTTCCCTCTGTATTTTTTTTTTCTAACCCTGTATATCCCCACTCAAGGTCCCTTCCCCCTCCTGCCACATCAGGTCATTTTTTCTTTCTCCACAACTCACCATCCCCTCCCTGGGCAGGCTGCAGCAATTACCCTAATACCTAAGCCACTCAGAGACACAAGAAAGAAGGAGAATTACAGACCAACTTTCCTCATGAATATTGATGCGAAAATCCTCAACAAAATTTTGGCAAACCATATACAACAACGTATAAAAGATAACATCCATCACGACCAAGTAGGCTTCATCCCAGAAATGCAGAGCTGGTTTAACATACGAAAAACTGTAAATGTTATCCATCATTAAACAAACTAAAGGAACAAAATCACATTATCATATCCTTAGATGCTGAAAAAGCCTTTGATAAAATCCAACACTCCTTTATGATTAAAGCCCTAGAGAGATCAGGAATACAGGGAGAATATCTAAATATAATTAAGGCGATTTACAAGAAGCCGACAGCCAGTATCAAACTTAATGAAGAAAAACTCAAAGCAATCCCACTAAAATCAGGAACTTGACAAGGATGTCCTCTCCCTTATCTATGCAATATACTTCTTGAAGTTTTAGCTAAAGCAATAAGGGAACGAAAAGAGATTAAGGGGATACAAATTGGAAAAGAAGGAGTGAAACTATCCCTATTTGCAGATGATATGATTGTATACATAAGTGACCCACAAAATTTTTCCAAGGAACTGCTACAGCTGATAAACACCTTCAGCAATGTAACAGAATTCAAGATTAGCTCAAAGAAATCAATAGCCCTTCCAGACACTAAAGACAGAAGAGCTGAAAAAGAATGGAAACATTACCCTTCATAATAGCTGCAAATAGTATTAAATACCTTGGAGTAGCTATAACCAAAGAAGTAACAGACCTATTTGACAAAAATTTTAAATCACTGAAGAAACAAATTGAAGAGGATATCAGAAAATGGAAAGCTCTCCCATGTTCCTGGATAGGTAGGATCAACATAGTAAAAATGGCAATTCTACCAAAGGCAATCTACAGATTCAATGCACTGCCCATCAAAATCCCAACAGAGTATTTCTTGGACCTTGAAAGAACAATACTCAATTTCATTTGGAATAACAGGAAAGCCAGGATGGCCAAACAATTTTACTCAACAAAAGAACCTCAGGAGGTATCACCATCCCTGACTTCAAGTTATACTATAGAGCTACAGTAATAAAAACAGCCTGGTACTGGCATAAAAACAGACTTGTGGATCAATGGAATAGAATTGAGGATCCAGACATTAACCCAAAAACCTATGAACACCTGATCTTTGACAAAGAGGCCCAAAACATTTAATGGAAAAAAGATAGTATATTTAACAAATGGTGTTCGCATAGCTGCATGGAAGTGTGCAGAAAAATGCAAATAGATCCGAGCCTGTCACCCTGCACAAATCTCAAATCCAAGTGGATCAAAGATCTCAACATAAACCCAGCCACTTTGAACTTGATAGAAAAGAAAGTGGGAAATACACTTCTATGAATTGGCACAGGCGACCACTTCCTAAATATAACACCAGTGGCACAGACACTAAGAACAACAATCAATAAGTGGGATCTCCTGAAGCTAGGAAGCTTCTGTAAAGCCAAGGACACTGTCAATAGGACAAAACGACAGCCTACAGAATGGGAAAAGATTTTCACCGACCCTACAAGTGACAGAGGACTGATCTCTAAGGTATATAAAGTATATTAAGTTGATAAGAAATATCAAACTGTTCTTGCAACAGTTTGATATGGTTAGTATTTCCATTTATCATATATCTACAAGTACATCCTTATAAGAACCATTCCTGAACACATACACCTTTATTACATTTATTTTATGTAAATGTCTTGTAAACCTTAGATTACAGTGTTTTTATGCAAATGAAAATAATGCTTAGATATCAAGGATTGTTAAATACATAAAATATTTACAGTATTTAATTATTGGTTTCCATAAATATAAAATATAAGTTTATGTCAAAGTAGAAGGAAATGTTTAGGAAATATTGCTCACTTTAAAAAAGTAGTAATTTTTTACAAAGGGATAATTTAATTCTTCCATTATTAATAAGTCTTGGAGAACTTTGGACTTAATCCACTGATAAACTTCAATAATACTAAATTATTGGGTTGATAAATTGGCAGATTTTGGTTGTAATCTTTTCTTATGCTATGTCTACTATATGAACAGAGTAGTGAACATGGAATAACACTCAGATTTCACACTTACTAAAAAGCACATACTTTCCACAGGGATTCACAATGTAACTCCCATCAGGATGAATGCATATTCCTTCATTTTGTGTCTATTGTTGTGTCCACAGCTTGACCCCCAGTAAGAGCAATAAAGTCAGAAATATCCAGAATGCAAACAGCGAATTTTATTTGCAGCACAACACAAGCCAGGCAGGGAGCACACTTCAAGCTTCTGTGACAACAGAGCAGGAAGTAGCTGGTGCCCTTAGCTACTAGGGATTTTTTAATAGGAAAAAGCTACAACAAAGTTGGTTGCTTAGGGGGTACAGTGCTGATTTGCTATTGATTGGCTCATGCTTAGGGTCTTTCTGTCCCAGAGTATCTTTGGACCACACCTGGATGGACTTCACTGGGAACCTACCTGAGGTGGCCGGTTTTTCCCAGAACTAATCAAGCAAGAATCTATTCCTTTAACAGACCTGAACTGATGTCTTGCCTGATCTTCCAGAGCTGGGCAGTTAGGAAGCTATTCTTCTCTCAGAACTGAGGAGGCCCCTGCTAGATCTGTTCTTTTAGGACATGTTCTTTTCCCAGGTCTGATAAGGCATAACTATTCTTCTCCCAGACCTGGGAGCAACCCCCTTTCCAGAAAAAAAGAAACTAAACTTTATTTTATCATTTTATAAAATAGCTACTATAATGCAAAATAGGTTTTCTTGAGCTGTTTTCTCTCTTCATCTATAATTTAAAGTCACACAAGTGAGTTTATGTTCATAATCTTTTTTTTTCTAAATCATCTCTAATTCCAACAAGAGAAGAAACCTCCAACGACACAGAAACTCTCCCTCTAAATGAGGAAAATTATCAATGACAGCAAGAAACATTCTCAGTAACTAACGGATTCACCAACATTATGTGTGACTAGAGTTGAAAGAAATGATGACTCAGCTGTAAGTTAGGCTATGTCTAGACCAGCACTGGTTAATGATGTTCACCTCTGCCTGGGGCTTAAAATAAATCTTCATGTCAGTATCAGGAAGACTAACCTGAGGTCATTGCACTTCTTTCTTGTTTTACTTCCCAGTGCAAACTAATTGAATAGATTTCTTTTCACTGTTTTTCATCACTACTTATTCCTAAAACTTACATATTTGAATATGTCACTGCTTCTAGCTTGTTAGTGTACTGGAATACAGACTTATGCTTACAACTTCAGTAAGACTTCCTATATACAACAGGAAAAACATAGCTTTAGAGTATCTCAAAACTGTCTTAAAAAATATGCTTAATGAAAATTTTGAACTAAATAATATTGATAAAGTTTTGGTTTGGATTATGCAGAATCAAATGTAAAGGTTAAAAATTAATATGCATATTCTAAAAGACTGGAAAAAATTTATAATAAATTTTTAATTTGAAATATACTTTTAAATAATTCATAATTTTTCATGAAATAAGTCTTTAGAACACACTCTAAGAAGTTGCTATTATAATAGCACATTGTTATTGGATGCTTCGGGAATTCCTAGAGTATCATATGGAGACAGATAAATTGGATACTTTTCTTAGTCTTTATGATGAAAAAAGTGGGAACAGACTCATATAAGCTCAAACACAATTTTATTAGAAATTAAAAGAAGAATTACAGGCCAGTCACACTGTGAATCTCGGCAGCTGCCCAGAAGATTGAGTTAGAGAAAAGGAAAGAAAAAATCAAAACGCATAAAGGTCTCTTTCTTAAATAGTCACCAAGTAAAAGGGAATGGAAAGAATAGATTCAAGGAAAGTATTTGAGAAATGCTATGATGTCTAGGAAAGCAGACCAAAACTTTGAAAAGTATCCAAAAGAAGAGTAAATATCGAGAGGGGGAAAAAAGAAAGTTATGCTTTTGTGGGTAATTCATAAAATTAGGCAAGCTTAATTAAACCACATGACTGAAGCTTTACAAGAGACTTCACTAAAGGAAGGGAATTTGTAAAGCAAAAGTCTTTATCTTATTAAGGGATTATTCCTGCTATAACTTCAGAAAAGGTTCAGATGAGTTTTTCTTTCTTGGAAGCATTCCTTTAGTTAGGTTTGACTAGCACAAAGCATCAACTATTAAAAAGATGGACAAAGGCATGTCAGTATCCTGAGGTAGAAATTATTTCTTTAGTTAGTAGTAGGCAAGTTTTCATAAAGAGCCTCTATAGTTCCCTGGCATCATCCTCTCATTCTGATGAGGTCATTTTAAAATAATTTGTGAAATGAGCTGATAATGAGAAATGAAATATAACCCATTTCAACATGAAAATTTATAGATCAAATTATAACAATGGTCACCAAAAAGGATTTGTTTCTAATCTCACTTATAGCTTTTAAGTAGGATTGTTCATCTAAGAACAGATAAAAATCCAATCTCCATTCTGGCATCAGTGGAGAAAGAATCAGTGGCATTCTTGAACTGGTTTTCTCAGTGATGAACTGTTTGCTAAAAGTACAAGATAAAACAAATAATCTTTCTTTTCCCCAGTTAATTCTGAGCATGGTATCTATCATAGTAACAGAAACCTAGCAAGGAGACTATATTAATATCCAAAACTTTTCTAAGAGTTATACAAATGAAAAAGTATTAAATGTAATTCTAAGGCAGAGAATTTTTTTTTTCAAAAGCAAACTATTTGAAGAAGGCATGTTTCTCTTGGAATTATGCTGTAGATTGAAGCCCCCTACTGATGTTACAAACTAGTCTGAAGTTGATAATATATTAATGAGTAAATATCCAATGGGAGATGTGTCCTCTTTGCATTTTCTTGAATAGAGATGATGAGGACATAATGCAAAAGTACAATACTATTAAAAGTCCACTATGCTAGAAACCTAAATGGACACAGTAATGTCTTTACAGCATTCCAGAATATGTTGAGTAGTTATAAATTCAAAACCTATGTTAGTTTCATTGGCTAATTTTCCAAGTAGTCAAATTTCCTTCATAACCATTCTCTTTTATTCCAAATCTAATTAGTAATTTATTAACTCAAATCAGATGTGTGTATGTTACATTTAGTATTTGCATTTATACTGTATAAGATATTACATTCACATATAATTATGTATATGCAAACATACATATACATGCAGTATACATGTGTGTGTTTATACTTACAGATTTAATACAAAGGTATTTAAAAGATTATATTTATATGCCTTATATTTATATGAGGCAAAGAGTAAGGAAGGTGCAAAGAAGTCACTGGAGATAGCTTCATATTAAGGAACCTAGTTTCAGACCAGCTGGAGTTTGTAGTCAGTTTGAGCTAGAAGAATAAGGACCAAGTTAGATAGATGAGTGAACTGATAGATGGTTGGAATCTAGCCAAACTGGTAATAGGAAACAATTAAGGTCAATAGTCTGGTGTAATAGCCCTAAATATAGAATCAACTAATCTGCTGCCATGCATACTGGTGATCAAGTTAGAGGCTGTTAGATTTGTTGTCATCCAAGTGATAAAGTCAGTACCTATATTATTTCTGGCTTTTTGTTCCACAAGGTCTCATGCCTGGATTCTCTGGTAGGATTTAGTATGACTCTGTGCCCACATGTCTGCAATATACTTGACAATGATAATGATTTGACCTGTAGAAATCATTTCTCTGTACTTCATGGTGCTATTCAGGTAGTGAAGCAATAAGATAAATAATTGCTCTATCTCTGTATTTGTATTTAACATGGATCCAAAATGTTACTTTCCCAGCTTTAAAATCACTATTTTATACAATCTAGTTCAATTACAACAATGAACTGTCTGATTACCACAAACAAAAATAGGCAATTTCTGAAAAGAAGCACAAAGTTCTATATCCCAAATTAAGAAGAGTAATTCTGAAGTAATTCGACTACCTTGGATGCTGGAAGCCAGCAACCAAGATGACCAGGTTCCAGAGAGGAGGCAAAGAGTGGACAAGAGAAGATTGAGTCAAGCCATGGGGGTCTGGAAAATATTCCCAGATCATATCATTATTGTTTTCAAACAAGTTCAGCTTTCTTTTGCATTTTATTTGTAGTCATGATTGATAAGCCATGACAAAACAGAGTTATTTTTTTACAATCATTTCTTTCTCATCAACCTCATGACCCAACTTCTAGGCAGCTCTTGTTTCAAGGATACTAGACAGAATCTCCAAGCCAGCCTGAGAAAATTGTCATGTCTTGAGCAGTGCATCATTAACTCTTAATGGTCAGAGTGCCAAAGAAAAATTCTCAGGGTAAAGCTACTGCAGTTATTATTAAATTATGACAATCCTACATTTTATATCTTTATAGAATTTATTCAGATGTCTAATTTTGATATTCTTTTGTTCTTGTTCATTGGTTATATGACATCCAGTGGCTTTACATGATTCATCTTTTCTAAGAAGTGGAGGTACTAACATCTACTTCTTTTATCATTTTTCTACCTCACTCTTTGTCCAACAATATAAGCCCTTGTGTAAGGCAGAGGTAACTGTAGCTAATCTAAGATTGTTGCTGTACATGTCACCTAATTTCTCTACTGTAAAATAGGAAGAGGCTTGTACTTTGTTCTGATTATCTTGTTCCTGTGTAAGTACAAAGGCAGATGTTTCAAGAATATCTTATAGAGAGTTCCCTGGCTTATTTATATGTGTTACAAGTCCAAGGTGTGAGGAAGACCTTCAAGTAAATAAAGATATCTCCCTGGAAGTAGAAAGGATGGTATGCTCAATACTTTTCTGAGGAATCTTAGAAGTAGTAATCCTGTAATATAGGATAAATAATTCATGAGAAATTTTCCATCAATTCAATATCCCCACATCATATAAATATTAAAAGCTCCCAAGCATGCAACACTTGAAGATCAAAACAAAAGGTGGCATGGGGGCTGTTATGCAGCTCAGCTTTTCTGGAGTTTTGTCAAGCAGCTGTGCTGGCTTTCATTCTTATAAAATATGGCTGTGCCACATAGGTTCTCAATCATTAACCCTTTTCATCATTAAGATCAGTGTCTTGAACAAGTATTTAAGTGTCAATGAGTTTTTTTGGCTTTTGTTGTTGTTGCTGTTGTTGTTGTTGTTGGTGGTGGTGGTGGTTTACATAGATTAGCCATGATGGAAGGAATTTTACTATAAAGAGGAAGATAAAATTGCCTTCACAATGATAGTAATGTTTTTCATTGTGCTATAGACTCAATGGGGAAATCCAGTAATGGACCCAAGAATATTTTGGTGGAGTTGTTTCATGGGAGCAGTAAACAGTATTAATAAAAATTAAGTTATAAAACAATAAAACAGACTTAACAATATGTAATTAAAATTTTGCTGACAGAATTGACAGATATTTGTTTTGGGTTGGATACAGGTAGTGCAAGAAAGATAGAAAATCCTTCTGTATCAACAAAGACTATGAGCAGTTAGGTAGATGGTACTTAGATGTGATGTAAAGTACACAATGGAGATTTGAGACTACATTTACAGGGTAAGGGTTTCTTGATGGCCCTGCATTGCTGAGATGAAGCTTGGGTCATCACTGCTACACAAGCAATTTCCACGAAATCAGTTATTTCATCTATTTGGCTACAAATGATAATTTTCATTTTATGGCTTGATGGTATCCCATTTTATATATATATATATATATATACATATATATATATATATCATAATTTCTTGTCTGTTCATCTATCAGTGGTAAGCATAGTTGATTTTCCTTTTCAATGACACTCTTGTGAGAAATAATAAAGACAATTATCAAATGAAAACTCGCAATCACCTCAAAGGATAAACAAAGAAACAATAATCTGCACACAGTCTTTTCAACAAATTACAGTATGGAAATTAATTTACAAATTAATTCAATGAAATTTTACCAGGCAGTAAAAAGAATCCTATGCAGAAAAAAAACCCTAAAGTTACTATCAATATTTTTGACCTGTAGATCCTTAAAACCTATTTATTCATTCCATTTTGGCAAAATCTTCCTGATTACATGCCAACAAATGCTTCATTTTTTTTCTTTACTTCTTGAACTGTTAGTAATTTCTTTTCCATTTTACCTCCATTACTTATCTTTGCTTTCCTGACTGATGGAAATCAATTTGTTTGAAATTTTTGTAGAAATGTTGCTGATAATCACAGTTGTATGTTCTTACTCTAAAATCTGAACTCTCCGGTAACCCTTAGTAATTTTGTCTCTAGATTATTTTTGAGTAATTAATATTTTTCTTTGAAGAAATATTTACTACTATGTTAAGAAATAGATATATTCCTGAATAGAAAGAGGATTATAGTGAGATACTCAAAGAAACTTTAATTTTTTTATACAACCTATATGTGGCCATGATGAATTTATTTTTAAATGTATCTGTTTGCTTCAATCTCTACTTTTTTCTAAATGCAACAACACTCTTGATTCTCTATTGAATGGCACTGAAACTTATATTAATATCTTATTCGATATGTGTGCCTCTAATTATGGCTTGAAGTAATTGAGTAACATTTGGCACATATTTTTAGAATATTTTAAAGACTAAAGTTATAGATTTAAAATACAAAAAACAATTGGAATTCTTGTAAATGGTAAGCACTTAGGACTGGAAAGATGGCTCAGTAGTTATATGCATTAACCTCTTTCAGAGGACCATATTCAACTTCCATACCTACACAGTGGCTCACAATTATCTATCTTTAGCCACAGGGGATCAGATACCTTTTCTGTATTAGTTGGGCAATAAAATGCACATGGTGAACAAGCATCTAGGCAGGCAAATCATACTACACATGAAATTAAAAATAAATAAAGGAATAATCTTTTTTTTCTTTTTTTGTATTTATCAAGAAAAACAGTAAAATGAATTTAAATTGCTGATAAGTTAGCAATAACTATTAAGAAAATAAAAATCATAAGCATGACTTATCACAGGTGATAATGCAAATAAGTTTGCTACATATAAACTTAGTTTGTGTTCAGCTTTCCCTCTGAATTTTTTTTTCTATCCCTGAACATCCTTATTCAAGGTCCCTTACCCCTCCCACCACATCAGGTCAT
Source organism: Sigmodon hispidus (assembly GCA_004025045.1). Lineage (NCBI taxonomy): Eukaryota > Metazoa > Chordata > Mammalia > Rodentia > Cricetidae > Sigmodon > Sigmodon hispidus. Next base: position 80,949 of record PVIH01007765.1, read on the forward strand.
TTTTTCTTCTCCACAACTCCCCATCCCCTCCATGGGCAGGCAGCAGACAGTCCCCTGGTCCCACTGACCCAATAATGCTTAGTTCAGTCTCCACTCCTGGCAAATCCAGTTTTGTTCCCCATCCTTCAAGAGTGAGTCAGGTGTTCCTACAGGTGGAATGGGATCCCAAGGGTCAGTCCAGGGTGTTTCTGATCCCAAGCTGTTCAGTGGCTGTGGTTTGCAGCTTGGGCATGCTTGGCTTTCTCTTGTTTGTTTGTTTAGAGACCACTAATGAGTGAGTACATCCCCTGCTTATCTTTCAGAGATTCTGATACCTCGTTCAGGAGGATATTCTCCAAATCCATCCATTTGCCTGCAAATTTTAGGATATCATTTTTTCTTACTGCTGAGTAGTATTCCATTGTGTAGATGTACCACAGTTTGTTAATCCATTCTTCAGTTGAGGGACATCTAGGTTGTTTCCAGGTTCTTTCTATTACAAATAATGCTGCTATGAACATAGTTGAGCTAATGCCTTTGGAGTGTGACTGTGCATATTTAGGGTATACACCCAGAAGTGGTATCACTGGGTTCTTGGGGAGATTGATTCTCAATTTTCTGAGAAACCTCCATACCGCATTCCAAAGTAGCTGAACAAGCTTACACTCCAATCAACAATGGAGTAGTGTTCCCCTTGATCCACATCCTCTCCAATATAGGCTGTCATCTGTGCCTTTTATCTTAGCCAATCTAACAGATGTTAGGTGGTATCTCAAAGTTGTTTTGATTTGCATTTCTCTGATGGCTAAAGACGATGAGCACTTTTTCAGGTGCCTTTCAGCCATTCATAATTCCTCTGCTGAGAATTCCCTTTTTAAATCTGAACCCAATTTTTTGATTGGGTTATTCAAGGTTTTGGGCTCTAGATTCTTGAGCTCTTTATATATCTTAGAGATCAGTTCTCTATCACTTGCAGGGTGGTGAAAATCTTTTCCCATTCTGTAGGCTGTCATTTTGTCCTATTGAAAGTGTTCTTGGCTTTGCAGAAGCTTCCTAGCTTGAGGAGATCCCATTTATTGATTGTTGTTCTTAGTGTCTGTGCCACTGGTATTATATTTAGAAAGTAGTCGCCTGTGCAAATTCGTAAAAGTGTACTTCCCACTTTCTTTTCTATCAAGTTCAAAGTGGCTGGATTTATGATGAGGTCTTTGATCCACTTGGATTTGAGTTTTGTGAATGGTGACAGGCTAGGATCTATTTGCATTTTTCTGCAGACTTCCATCCAGCTATGCCAACACCATTTGTTAATCTTTTTTCCATTGTATGTTTTGGGCCTCTTTGTCAAAGATCAGGTGTTCACAGGTTTTTGAGTTAATGTCTGGATCCTTAATTCTATTCCATTGATCCACAAGTCTGTTTTTATGCCAGTATCAGGCTGTTTTTATTACTGTAGCTCTATAGTATAACTGGAAGTCAGGGATGGTGATACCTCTTGAGGTTCTCTTCTTGAGTAAAATTGTTTTGGCAATCCTGGCTTTCCTGTTATTCCAAATGAAATTGAGTATTGTTCTTTCAAGATCCAAAAGATATTGTGTTGGGATTTTGATGGGCAGTGCATTGAATCTGTAGATTGCCTTTGGTAGAATTGCCATTTTTACTATGTTGATCCTACCAATCCAGGAACATGGGAGAGCTTTCCATTTTCTGATATCCTCTTCAATTTCTTTCTTCAGTGATTTAAAATTTTTGTCAAATAGGTCTGTCTGTTATTTCTTTGGAAATAGTTACTCCAAGGTATTTAATACTATTTGCAGCTATTATGAAGGATAATGTTTCTCTTATTTCTTTTTCAGCTCTTCTATCTTTAGTGTATAGAAGGGCTACTGTTTACTTTGAGTTAATCTTGTATCCTGCTACATTGCTGAAGGTGTTTATCAGCTGTAGCAGTTCCTTAGAAGTATTTTGTGGGTCACTTATGTATACAATATTATCATCTACAAATAGAGATAGTGTCACTTCTTCTTTTCCAATTTGTATCACCTTAATCTCTTTTCATTCCCTTATTGCTTTAGCTAAAACTTCGAGAAATATATTGAATAGATAAGGAGAGAGAGGACATCCTTGTCTAGTTCCATATTTTAGTGGGATTGCTTTGAGTTTTTCTCCATTAAGTTTGATACTGGCTGTCGGCTTCTTGTAAATCACCTTCATTATATTTAGGTATTCTCCCTGTATTCCTGATCTCTCCAGGGCTTTAATCATAAAGGAGTGTTGGATTTAGTCAAAGACTTTTTTAGCATCTAAGGATATGATCATGTGGTTTTGTTCCTTTAGTTTATCTGATAGATAACATTTACAGTTTTTCATATGTTAAACCAGCCCTGCATTTCTGAGATGAAGCCTACTTGGTCATGGTGGATGATATCTTTTATATATTGTTGTATACAGTTTGCCAAAATTTTGTTGAGAATTTTCACATCAATATTCATGGGGAAAATTGGTCTGTAATTCTCCTTCTTTGTTGTGTCTTTGAGTGGCTTGGGTATTAGGGTAATTGTGGCCTCATAAAAGGAATTTGGCAATATTCCTTCAGTTTCTACTGTGTGAAATAGTTTGAGGAGTAATGGTAGAAATTCTTCTTTGAATGTCTGGTAGAATTCCACACTGAAACCATCTGGGCCAGGGATTTTATTTTTGGAGAGTTTTTAAATGACAGCTTCAATTTCCTTAAGGGTTTTAGGCCTGTTTAGGTAATTAATCTGATCTTCATTTAATTTTGGTAGATGGTACCTGTCCAGAAAGCTGTCCATTTCTTTTCCATTTTTGTGTTATACAGATTTTCAAAATATGAACTGATAATTCTCTGGATTTCCTCAGGGTCTGTTGTTATGTCCCCCTTTTCATTTCTGATTTTGTTGATTTGAACACACTCTCTCTCTGTTTTTTGATTAGTTTGGCTAAGGGCTTATGTATCTTGTTAACTTTCTCAAAGAACCAACTCTTAGATTCATTGATTCTTTGTATTGTTCTTTTTGTTTCATTGTATTAATTTCAGCTCTAAGTTTGATTATTTCCTGCCCTCTACTCCTTCTAGGTGAGTTTGCTTCTAATGGTTCTAAGGCTTTCAGCTGAGCTGTTAGGTCTCTAGTGTGGGATTTCTCTAGGTTTTTCATGTAGTTATCTAGTGCTATGAATTTTCTTCTTAAGACTGCTTTCATTGTGTCCCACAAGTTTGGATACATTGTGGATTCATTTTCATTAAATTCTAGGAAGACTTTGCGTTCTTTCTTAATTTCTTCCTTGACCCAGAGATGGTTCAGCTGAGTGATGTTTACTTTCCATGAGTTGGTGTGTTTTCTTTGATTTTTGATGTTGTTGAACTCTAACTTTAGGCCCTGGTGGTCTGATATGTCACAAGGGATTATTTCCATTTTTTTGTATCTGTTGATATTTGCTTTATGACCAATTATGTGTTCAATTTTGGAGAAAGTACCATGAGGAGCTGAGAAATATGTATATTCCATTTGTTGGGGTGGAAGCTTCTGTAGATATCTATTAAATCCATTTGCATCATAACCTCTTTTAGACTCTTTATTTCTCTGCTTAGTCTCTGTTTGGTTGATCTATCCAGGGTTGAAAGTGGGGTATTGAAGTCTCCCACTATTAGGGTGTAAGAATTGATGTGGAATTCGAGCTTTAGCAGTGTTTCTTTTACATAAGTAGGTGTCCTTATATTAGGGACATAAATATTCAGGATTGAAATCTCCTCTTGACCAATTTTTCCTGTGATAAATAAGTAGTTACCATCTTGGTCCCTTTTAATTGCTTTTAGCTTAAAGGCTACTTTGTTAGATATTAGGATTGCAACCCCTGCTGGTTTCTTAGGACCATTTGACTGGAAAATCTTTTCCCAACCTTTTATTCTAAGCCTGTGTCTGTCCTTGCGGTTGAGGTGTGTTTCTTGTAGGCAACAGAAGGATGGCTTCTGTTGTTATATCCATCTTGTTAGTGTGTGGCGTTTTATAGGAGAGTTGAGACCATTGATATTAAGGGAAATTAGTGACCATTGATTCATATTTCCTGCCATTTTTGGTGGTAACTGTTTGTATTTCCTTTCTCTGGAGTATTCTCCTGTGGAATTATTGATTGTTTGTGATTTTGTGGGTGTATCTGGGGTCCTTAGTTTGGAGTTTTCCCTCTAATACTCTCTGTATTGGTAGATAGATATTCTTTCAGTCTGACTTTGTCCTGAAATATCTTGTTTACTCCATCTACGGTGATTGATAATTTTGCAGGGTATCGTATTCTAGTTTGGCAGCCATGGTCTTTTAGCATCTGTATAACCTCTGACCAAGCCCTTCAAGCTTTCATCATTGCCATTGAATAGTCAAGTGTTATTCTGATGGGCCTGCCTTTATATGTAAGTTGGCCCTTTTCTTTTGTAGCTCTTAAAATTTTTTCTTTGTTCTGTATGTTTTATGGCTTGATTATAATGTGACACGCTGACTTTTTTGGGAATCATATCTATTTGGTGTTG